>JAVHYY010000560.1:0-69100 GCA_035221665.1 Okamejei kenojei | reverse complement strand
ATAGGGAGGAAAATAAGGACGCAGTTATGAGAAGAGATAGCAGTCAGGGAGAGGAAGCAATACCATAGAGGTTGCAAGAAAAAGGAAGGGTAGGGAAGAAAACAGACGAAGGAGAGATTGATTCAGCATGATTGAATGGCGGAATAGACATGATGGGCCGAATGGCTAATTCTACTGCTATCACTGATGAATCTTATGACATACCCTTCTGTACTCCATCCCGTTATTGTCGTTGATTCATCCCACAACAGTGTTGCCGTTTGCAGACTTGCAGAGGGAATTAGAGCCAACTTTTGGCTTTGGTTGTCATGTATAGGGAGTGTATTAGTGGTCTGAGAAGTTCCTTGCGGCGGGCCACAGTGTGATGATTATTGCGGATGAGATTGCTGTCACCTATCTTCACCGATTGGGAAGGGTCAGAAAGTTGCAGATCCAAGTGGCAGAGGGTGGAGCTGATTCCAAGGTCCAGCTGCTGGAGATCAGTTTGGATGGGATTATGGTGGGTAGAGCTATAGCGGATAGATAGGAGTGTACGTGGGGACAATTCCTAACGTAACAATTCATGATCTTGAGAGAGTGCGGCATAGGTTCACCAGGTTAATTCCCAGGATGGCGGAGTGAGAAATGAGGAAAGAATGGAGGCGACTGGGCTCTTTTCACTGGAATTTAGACGGAGAGAGGGGATCTTACAGAAATTATAACTTTTAACGGGATTGGGACTGGTCGATGCAGGAAAAATGTTCCGATGTTGGGGGTGTTTGTCCGGAAACCAGGGGTACAGTTTAGATACGGGCTAAGAAGAAGGGTAAGGAATAAAGTATATGGCTGGGCTATTTGGGATTAGATGAGAAAAAATGTTTTCACAACAAGTGTTGTGAATCTGAGGAATTCATCTGCCACAGTGAAGTCAGTGGAGGCCAAGACCTGGAGTTTTCAAGAGAGAGTTAGATTTAGCCTCTAAAGGTTAACGGGAATCAAGGCATATGGGGAGGAAAGCAGGAACGGGGGGGGTGGTATGTTTTGATGATCAGCCATGATCAAATTGCATGGCGGTGCAGGCTGGGAAGGGCCGGACTTGGCTACTCCTGCAGCTAGTCCTATGTTCTTTGCCACCTTGTTGTCTATGTATTCCAGGAGAGGGTTTAGGCCGGGAGATGGTCACTGCTGGAGACCGATGCGTTGAATGAGCTATTAACTGTAAAAGGATCAATGGCTGGCTGGGATACTGGAGTTAATATGCCCAACACCAGTCTCTCAATGCTTTCATTGATGTGGATTCAGAGCCCACTGCCCGATGCTTATTACGACATATATACTTACTTGTGTATGTAGTTTTAATTGCTCATCGTGAACCTGTACACCTCAATAATGTCACGCTTCATCCTCCCACTCTCCAAAGGAAAAGGCCCACAGATTATCCAACCCTCCCCATATTAAGTCCTGCCAAGCCCACTAACATTCTGGTGAAACCTCTTTTGTAGCCTGTCCAATACAATGGCATCCTTCCTGTGGCTTGGTGACCAGAGTTGTGCACAGTACTCCAAGTGTGGTCTTACCAACGAGATGTACAGATGTATCACGATGCCACACACCTTTGTGTCTCAGCTCCGCTTGCCCATAGAAGGCAAGTGTCTTCTTCAACCACCCTGGCCACTTGTACGGAACCTTGCATAGATAAGTCACACAGCTCGGAAATAGACCTTCGGCCCAACGTGCCCATTCTGACCAAGATGCCCCATCTATACCGAGTCCCACCTGCCCGTGTTTGGCCCTTGTCCCTCTCTCACTCTCCTGTTCGTATCCTTGTCCAAGTGTACTATCACCTGTTGATATGGTACTTGCCTTAACTCCCTCCTACGGCAGCCGCTCGTTCCAACTACCCACCACCGCTCTGTCTGGTGGGCAACCGGAGCACCCGGAAAACCCACACATCACGGGGAAGAACATACAGACTCCACATGGACAGCACCCGAAGAGTGAATGGAACCGGGATCAATGTGTAGTAATGGTAAGTAAACTTCACCCTCAATAGAGATATCTAATTTTATTGGAAATAAATTTATGAACAATGTATTATGAACATGTGCACCGGGATTCTGTCTGATTGCAAACATATCAGCGACGGTTCCATAAAACTGTAACATTGACCAGGAGATACAAGAACTAACAGATGCTGGTTCACAATTTTAAAGACACAGAGTGCTGGGTATCTCAGAGCATCAGCAGCATCTCTGGAGAACATGTATATGTGGGGTTTGCTTGGGACCCTTCCTTCCTCAAACTGATTGCGTTGGGGGGGGGGGGGGATGAGGAAAGGTGGAGAGAGGGTCAGGACAAAACCTTGGTGAGTGGGGGGGTGGATACAGGTCAAGGGGGTGTGGTTGATAAGCAGATGCTTAATGGTCAATACAATGGGCATGGAGTCATACAGCATGGAAACAGGCCCCCAGCGACCCAACTTGTCCCAAACAAACACGCTCCCTCTACACTATGTCAAACTGGCCCTATGTCCCTCTCACCCACACCTATCCCATCCATGTACCTGCACGAGATATAGATCTCATGTATTATGATAGTACCTGCCTCAACAACCTCCTCTGCAGTTCGTTCCATATACACAACACCCTTTGTGTAAATAGTCACTCCTCATGTTCCTATTAAATATTCCCCCCCTCACCTGATACCCAATGTCCCTGGTTCTTGATTCCCCTAATCTGGCAGTAGACTGTGTATTTACCTGATCTATTCCTGTCATGATGATCTACATCTCTATAAGATCACTCCCCACTCCCCTGCGCTCCAAGGAATAAAGTCCTTGCCTGCCCAATCTCCCTCTATAGCTCAGGCCCTTCGTGTCCGGCAACAGCCTCGTTCAAACTTATCTGCCACCATTTCCAGCTTGACAACATATTTCCCAGACTCGGTGACCAACACTGAACACATACACTAACTGTGTTCTCATCAACGTCTTATACATCTGGAACATGAACCTCCTCAACCAACGTCTACACAATACTCCTGATGCAGGCCAATGTGCCAAATGCCTTTTTAATCACCCTATCTACCCATCATGCCACTTGCAAGGAACAATGTAACTGCACTCGTTAGATCCCTCTCCCCTGTCACAGACACACAGCACTTTCCCCAAGCCCGACCATTCATCAACTGTGTGTATCTGCCCTTATTAAACTTCACTAAATGCAACACCTCCACATTTCTTTTCTCTGTATTAAACACCATCGAGACATTACTCAGCCCACCTGCCCAACCGATCAAGATCTTGCTGCAATTTCTCACAAACAAACATTCCAGTATCTACAATATCTCCCAGTTTAGTGTCAGCTGCAAACTTGCTGCTTCATGCCTTGTACGTTGTCACCCCACTAGTCACAGGCCTTCCCGTCTGAAAAAACAACCCTCCACCATCACCCTCTGCTTCCTTCCATGAAGCCCAAAGTTTCATATCCATTCAGCTCTCACACTCCTTGGATCCCTTGCAATCTTTTCCTTCCAGAGCAGCCTACCATGTGGATGCTTGTAAAATACCTCCCCCCCCACGTTGCATCAAATCCACATTTACAACGTCGACAAGCTCTGTCTTCATCATCAACGTTTTTGGTCACATCTTCAAGAAGCTCAATCAGGTTCGTGAGACACGATTCTCCCACGTACAAATCTGTGCTGACTGTCCCCAATCAGCCCTTGTCCGTCTCAGTACATGTATATCTGATGTCACCTTCCTGTTCGTCCAACTGTGCTCTATTGGGCAACACTCTCAACGACTCTATCATTTTACTGGGCTCATGACATAGCAAAGCATCACCTGAGACTTGTCACAGTTCCTCTCCTGTTCCTCAGCTGGCGTCTGGGAAACCTACAGAATCCCATCAGAATGAATGCACCTTTCCTATTTAATGCTCTGCCCATGTACCGAGCTACAGTGTCGAGCTTTGTTGTGCATGCTATATAATCAGATAAGGATATACTGAACATAAACTCAATCAAGTCTATCTGACACCTGTACTAATCAAGATTCCATCTGTCTCTGCTTTAACATTATCCACTGACTTGGCCTCCACAGCCCTATGTGGCAAAGATTTCCACAGGTTCACCACCCTCTGACTGAAGGACATTCCTCAGCATCTCCTTCCTAACAGAACATCCTTTAATTCTGAGGGCCATGACCTGTAGTCCTAGACTCTAGTGGAAACACCTTCTCCACACACCACTCTATCAAAGCCTTTCCCTATTTCCGTATGTTTCAATGAGGATTCTTCTAAACTCCACTGAGTACAGGCCCAGTGCCGACTGACGCCTCATCATGGGTTAAACGTGCTCATTCCTGGGGATATTCTTGTAAACCTCCTCTGGACCCTCTCCATAGCCAGCACATCCTTAGATACGGTGCATAAAATAGCTCACAATTATTCTGAATGTGGCCTTACCCCGCACCTCATTGAGCCTCAACATCACATCCCTGTTTTTGCAGGACATGTCCTCTTGAAAATAAATACTAACATTGAGTTTGCTTTCTATACTACCGATTCAACTTGCAGAATTAACTTTTTGGGAATCCTGCGCCAGCATTCCCAAGTGCCTTTGCATCTCCGATTTCTGGATTCCCTCCCCATTTATAAAATAGTCTACGCCTTTATTCCAACAACCAAAATGCAGACTCCACACTTTGCTCCACTATATTCCATCTGCCACTTCATTGCCCACTTTCCCAACCTGTCTCACTCCCTCCCTCATCTCCCTTCCTACCTGTGTCTTTGCTATAATATGGACCATGAGCTCTGGCTGCTCACCTCCCCCTTTCACAATGTCCAGTAGAAGAGGAAGACACTGAGAGCAATAGAGAACGCGAGCTGGGGAGGGGGGGTAGGAGAGAGAGAGAGAGTGAGATGTGGAGATTTACATGGGAGACAAGAGAGAGGGAGGGAGAGAGGGGGAAGACGGAGGGGAAGAGAGGGGCAGGGAGAGAAGGGGAAAAGAAGGGGGGAGCGCCAAATGAGGAGGCAGGGGAGGGAGGCAGAGGGGAAGGGCAAGGGAGGCAGGGGGAGGTAGCTGGTGGGAGGGGAGGGAGGCAGAGGAAATGGGCAAGGGAGGCAGGGGGAGGTAGCTGGGAGGGGAGGGAGGCAGAGAAGGGCAAGGGAGGCAGGGGGAGGTAGCTGGGGAGGGGAGGGGAGAGGGGAGAGAGGGTGACAGAGTCATCGAGTCATAGAGTGATACCATGTGGAAACAGGCCCTTCGGCCCCAACTGGCCCACAACGGCCAACAATGTTCCCAGCTACCCTAGTCCCACCTGCCTGCGCCTGGTCCATATCCCTCCAATCCTGACCTCTCCTTTGTACCTGTCTAACTGTTTCTTGAACGGCGGGATAGTCCCAGCCTCAACTACCTCCTCTGGCAGCTTGTTCCATACATCCACCACCCTCTGTGTGGAAAAGTTACCCCTCGGATTCCTATTAAATGTTTTCCCCTTCACCTTGAACCTGTGTGCGAAGGTCATTGATTCCCCCACTGAGTAAAATACTGGGCATCCAGAGGGGGACACGGAGGGGGTCGAGAGGAGGAGGAGTGTGGTGGAGAGAGAGGGGACAGTGAGGGGGAGGGGGAGGGGTGAGGAGGGGGAGTAGGAGTTGGTGTAAGGAGAGAGATGGAAGGGGAGAGGCAGGAGGAAGGGCCGGGAGGGGGCAAGAGTAGGGAAGAGGGTTGAATGGGTGGTGAGGGGGAGGGAGGGGGAGGTGAGGGATAGGGGAGAGCGCGGAGCGGGTGGGGGGGGAGAGGGAGGAGGGTGAGGGGAGAGAGGGAGGGAGGAGGGAGGAGGGAGAGCGGTTGCTTTGGGAGGTCGTTCTGGAGGTGGGACTCAAACATGTATCCCCACTACCGATGGCCGGGCTAACTGTCTATGATGCCCTGTTTTCTTCTCTCCATCCTTTCGTAAACTGTGGCGTATACAATTAGCTCCCCTCCAGTCCACGGGAACTGATCCAGAGTCTATAGAACATTGGACAATGATCACCAGTCATCCACGATTTCCAGGGCCACCTCCTTGAGTTCTCTGTGATGCAGGCCATGAGGCTCTGGGGCATCTATCTGCCTTCAGTGTCAACAGTTTACCGAACTTTTCCTGACTAGAAAGATAGAAATAAAGAACCATAGAAAATAGGTACAGGAGTCGGCCATTCGGCCCTTTGTCAGAACGGCCATTCAATACTATCATGGCTGATCATCCAAAATCAGTTTGTTCCCCATATCCCTTGATTCCCTTAGCCCGAAGAGCTAAATCTAACTCAATCTTGAAAACACCCAGTGGTTTGACCTCCACTGATTTATGTGGCAGATAATTCCACAGATTCACATCTCTCCGGTTAAAAAATGTCTTTACTCGTCTCAGTCCAAAATTCTTAAACTGTGACCCCTGGTTCTGGACTCTCCCAACAGCGGGAACATATTTTCCATCTTTACCCTGTAAAATCCACTGAATTGTATATGTTTCTATAAAATTCCCTCTGTCCTTCAAAATTCCAGCGAATTACAAGCCGAGTCGACCCATTATTTCATTATATGTCAGATCCCGCCATCCCGGGAATTTCATCTTGTCAACCAACACTGCATTCCCTCAATGGAAATAATGGCCTTGCTCAAATTAGGAGACTGAAATTGCACACAATACTCCAGGTGTGGTCTCACCAGGGCCTTGTACAAATACAGTAGGGCCTCCTTGTTTCTAAACTCAATTCCTCTCGCAATGAAGGCCAACATGTCAATGGCTTTCTTTACTGCCTGCTGTACCTGCATGCTTACTTTCAGTGACTAATGTAAATAAACAATACCCAGGTTCTCGTTGCACCTCCGCTTGTCCCCAATCTGACACCTTTCAGATAAAAATCTGCCTTCCTGTTCCCTTTCCTGCCTACCAAAGTGGATAACCTCACATTGATCCACCATATACTGCATCTGCTTGCTCCAGCCCCAATCACCCAACCTATCCAAGTCACTCTGCAGCCTCATAGCATCCTCCTCGCAGCTCACACTGCCACATAGCTATAGTTATGTGTCATCCACAAACGTAGAGATGTTACATTAATTCACTCGTCTAAATCGTCATATAACATTACAGTGGCTTGCAAAAAGCATTCATACCCCTTGAACTTTTCACATTTTGTCACGTTACAACCACAAACGTAAATGCATTTTATTGGGATTTCATGTGATCGACCAACACAAAGTGGTGCATAATTGTGAAGTGGAAGGAAAATGATACATGGTTTCCAAATTTTATTACAAATAAAGAACTGAAAAGTGTGGCGTGCAAAAGTATTCAGCCCCCCTGAGTCAATACTTTGTAGAACCACCTTTCGCTGCAATTACAGCTGCAAGTCTTTTGGGGTATGTCTCTACCAGCTTTGCACATCTAGAGACTGAAATGTTTGCCCATTCTTCTTTGCAAAATAGCTCAAGCTCAGTCAGATTGGATGGAGAGCGTCTGTGAAAACCAATTTTTAAATCTCTTGCCAGAGATTCTCAATTGGATTTAGGTCTGGACTTTGACTGGGCCATTCCAACACATGAATATGCTTTGACCAAACCATTCCATTGTAGCTCTGGCTGTATGTTTAGAGTCGTTGTCCTGCTGGAAGGTGAACATCCACTCCAGTCTCAAGTCTTTTGCAGACTCTAACAGGTTTTCTTCCAAGATTGCCCTGCATTTGGCTCCATCCATCTTCCCATCAACTCTGACCAGCTTCCCTGTCCCTGCTGAAGAAAAGCATCCCCACAGCATGATGCTGCCACCACCATGTTTCACAGTGGGGATGGTGTGTTCAGGGTGATGTGCAGTGTTAGTTTTCCTCCACACATAGCGTTTGCATTTAGGTCCAAAAACTTCCATTTTGGTCCAGACCAGAGCACCTTCCCCCCACATGTTTGCTGTGTCCCCCACATGGACTTGTAGCAAACTGCAAATGGGACTTCTTATTGCTTTGTTTCAAACAATGGCTTTCTTCTTGCCACTCTTCCATAAAGGCCCGGATTTGTGGAGTGCACAACTAATAGTTGTCCTGTGGACAGATTCTCCCACCTGAGCTGTGGATCTCTGCAAGCTCCTCCAAAGTTACCATGGGCCTCTGGCTGCTTCTCTGATCAATGCTCTCCTTGCCCGGCCTGTCAGTTTAGGGTGCAACGGCCATGCCTTGGTAGGTTTGCAGTTGTGCCATACTCTTTCCATTTTCGGATGATGGATTGAACAGTGCTCTGTGAGATGTTCAAAGCTTGGGATATTTTTTATAACCTAACCCTGCTTTAAACTTCTCCACAACTTTATCCCTGACCTGTCTGGTGTGTTCCTTGGGCTTCATGATGCTGTTTGTTTACTAATGTTATCTTACAAACCTCTGAGCCCTTCACAGAACAGCTGTATTTATACTGTGATTAGATTATACACAAGTGGACTCTATTTACTAATTAGGTGACATCTGAAGGCAATTGGTTGCACTGGATTTTATTTAGGGGTATCAGAGTAAAGGGGGCTGAATACCTTTGCACGCCACACTTTTCAGTTTTTTAATTGTAAAAAAAATGTGAAAACCATGTATCATTGCCGTTCCACTTCAAAATTATGCCCCACTTTGTGTTGGTCTATCACATAAAATCCCAATAAAATACATTTACGTTTGTGGTTGTAACGTGACAAAATGTTGAAAAGTTCAAGGGGTATGAAAACTTTTGCAAGCCACTGTAGTTCCCTCATCAAACTCGTTCTTTAATTCCCTCGTCTAGCTGTGTATTTACCTGATCTATTCCTCTCATGATTTGTTAATCTCTATAATTCACTCCTCACCCTCCAGCGCTCCAAGGAATAAAGTCCTGGCCTTACCCAATCTCCTTCTATAACTCAGACCGCGTATCCTAGCAACAGCCTCGTTAATCTTCTCTGCACTCTTTCCAGTTTGACAACATATTTGCACGGTGACCAAAACTGAACACAATACTCTAGATGTACTACAGTTGTAACAGGGCCTTGGTGAGATCACACCTGGAGCATTGTGTACATTGTTGGTCTCCTAATTTGAGGAAGGTCATTCTTGCTATTGGGGGAGTGCAGCGTAGGATCGACAGGTTTATTCCCGGATGGCCGGTCTGATAATATGATGAAAGAATGGGTCGACCTTGCTTGTATTCGGTGGAATTAATAAGGATGAGAGGGAATCTTGTAGAAACATATACAATTCTTCGAGGATCGGACTGGGTAGATGCAGGACAAATGTTACAGATGTTGGGAGAGAAGGAATGGGTGACGTTTCGGGTCTAGACCCTTCTTCAGACTGGTTGGGTTAAGAAAAGAGAGAGATATAGAAGATGTTTTAGTGAGATAAAGAACAATGAATTAAAGTTATGTCAAAAGTAACGATGATGAGGGCAACAGGCCATTGTTAGCTGCGTGTTGGGTGAAGCTGGTGCGAGTTGAGTGGGGGAGGGACAGAGAGAGAGGGAAAGCAAGGCTCACTTGTAGTTAGAGAATCAATGTTCATACCACTGGGTTCCTCAAATTTGCGTTTAACCTCACTCTGACAATGGAGGAGACCTTGGACAGAAAGGTCTGTGTGGGAATTGGAAGGTGAATCCCGTGATGTGTGGGTTTTCTCCGGGTGCTCCGGTTTCTCCACCAGACAGAAGGTGGTGGGTAGATGGAACGAGCTGCCGTAGGAGGGAGTTAAGGCAAGTACCATATCAACAGGTGAAGTACACTTGGACAAGGATACGAACAGGAGAGTGTGAGAGGGACAAGGGCCAAACACGGGCAGGTGGGACTGGTATAGATGGGGCATCTTGGTCAGAATGGGCACGTTGGGCTGAAGGGTCTATTTCCGTGCTGTGTGACTCTATGCATGGTTCCGTACAAGTGGCCAGGGTGGTGAAGAAGACTCTTGCCTTCATGGGCAAGCAGGCTGAGCACAAAGGTTGTGGCAATCGTGATACATCTGTACATCTCGTTGGTAAGACCACACTTGGAGTACTGTGCACAACTCTGGTCACCAAGCCACAGGAAGGATGCCATTGTATTGGACAGGCTACAAACGAGATTCACCAGGAATGTTTAGCTGGGCTGGCAGACTTAATATGGGGAGAGGTTGGATAATCTGGGGCCTTTTCCTTTGGAGAGTGGGAGGATGAAGCGTGACCTTATTGAGGTGTACAGGTTCACGAGGAGCATGATTTAAACTACCATACACAAGTAAGGTATATGTCGTAATAAGCATCGGGCAGTGGCACTGACATCCACCATCATGAAATGCTTTGAGAGACTGGTGTTGGCGCATATTAACTCCAGTATCCCAGCCAGCCTTGATCCATTACAGTTTGCTCATCAACGCAGCCGGTCTCCAGCAGTGACCATCTCCCGGCCCTAAACCCATCTCTGGAATTCATAGACAACAAGTTGGCATAGAAACATAGGGAGTAGGTGCAGGAGTAGGCCATTCGGCCCTTCCAGCCTGCACCGCCATGCAATATGATCATGGCTGATCATCCAATATCAGTACCCGTTCCTGCTTTTTCTCCCCATATGCCTTGATTCCGTTAACCTTTAGAGCTAAATCTAACTCTCTCTTGAAAACATCCTGGGACTTGGCCTCCACTGACTTCTGTGGCAGTGAATTCCACAGGTTCACAACCACTGTGTGTGAAAACATTTTTCCTCATCTAATTCCCAAATAGCCCAGCCTAATCTTATTGCTTACCCTTATTCTTAGCCCTTATTCTTAAACTGTACCCCTGGTTCCGGACACCCCCAACATCGGGAACATTTTTCCTGCATCGAGCCTGTCCAATCCCTTAATGTTATATTTCTGTAAGATCCCCTTCATCCGTCTAAATTCCAGTGAATATAAGCCCAGTCGCCCCATTCTTTCATCATTTCTCACTCCCGCCATCCAGGGAAATTAACCTGGAGAACCTATGCCGCACTCTCTCAAGAGCAAGAATTGGTACGTTAGGAATTGTCCCACGTTACACTCCTATCTATCCGCTATAGCTCTGCCACCATAATCCCATCCAAACTGATCTCCAAGCTGCTGGACCTTGGAATCAGCTCCACCCTCTGCCACTGTACCTGCAACTTTCTGACCCTTCCAATCGGTGAAGATAGGTGACAGCATCTCATCCGCAATAATCATCAACACTGGTGCCCCGCAAGGATGCGTTCTCAGTCCACTAATACACTCCCTATACATGACACCAAGGCCAAATGTGGCTCTAATTCCATCTGCAAGTCTGCAAACGGCAACACTGTGGTGGGATGAATCACGACCAATAACGGGATGGAGTACAGGAAGGGTATGTCATAGGTCATCAGTGAATAGCAGTAGAATTAGGCCATTCAGCCATCCAGGTCTATTCTGCCATTCAATCATGGCTGATCTATCTCTCCCTCCGTGCCCCAATCTCCTGCCTTCTCCCCATAACATCTGGTAACCTGTACTAATCAAGAATCTATCTATCTCTGCCTTAGTAATATCCACTAACATGGCCTCCTATTGTGGAAAAGAATCACCACAATTCACCACCTTCTGACTAAAGATATTTCTCATTTCCTTCCTAATAAATTCACGACCATTCACTGTGTAGATTCTCCCCATGTTAGACTTCCCGAAATGCAATACCTCACAATTCTCTGCATAAAATTCCATCAACCATTCCCCAGTACACTTGGCCAATCGATCAAGACCCTACTGCAATTAATCACAACATCTTCACTATCTGCAAAACCACCCAATTTTGTATCATCTGCAAAACTTGCTAAACTTGCTCTGTAAGTTCTCATCTAAATCATTGATGTAGATGACAACAGTAACGGGCCCATGCACTGAACACTGAGGCACACCACTAGTCACAGGCCTGCAGTCTGAGAAGCAAACCTTTTTTTTTTCCTTCCACCATCACCCTCTGCTGACCTTTCCCTGATAGCCAAATTTCATCCATTTAGCTACCTCTCCTTGTAACTATATAAAGGTACAGATAAAAAAAGTACTACGGCAAACTTTTAAGGTCCATTTAGGACAGGTGCATGGACAGACAGACAGGCCATTTATAGGAATATGGGGATGGGACAATGTTGGCCGGTGTGGGCAGGCAGGCAGGGCAGGCTGGGCTGAGATGCTGTGAGACTCTATGTCTCTATGGCTCTATAACTGGAGGGTGTGTGTGTTCACAAATAGTGCAGTAAGATATTCCTCACTTGGGCCATGGATCTCTGTGCTGGGATCGTAGAACAGATTCATTTTAAGGACAAAGCCGGTTAATCACACTTTTTAACATTATTAATTACAGCAGTTTGTCCAATGGTCACACATGGTTTATAGGGAACCTGCAAACATGTCCAATCTTCTACAGTGGGTCAGCACAAGGCAAATGTTGTCAGTGTTGCCACTGGTGAAAATATATCTGGGTAGTGTGCGACGGAACTGGGAACTGGTTGTTATTTCAAATGTTTTTGACTATAAAGGGTTAACTGATGTTCAGTATCCATAATTAATCTCATCTGTCATGAGCACTAACTCCATCTTGCTGCTCTCTCCTCGCTGGTTAAAACACGGCACGTGAAGATGCATTAACTTGTTATTTTCATCTTTAATTGACAGTGGTTAGAAATACTAATTGCCCCTCTCCGGGATACAATGGAAAGAAAACACGTAATGCGGACAATGAAAGTGTAGCTTCAGATCTGAGAAAGGCGTAGTTAAGTAATGGTGCCGTACTTCCTTCGTCCAGTGGGACTATTAGTTCCACCCATTAAACACAAGCTGTGGCTCTGTTCAATCTGCAGTTTATTTTGTCATTAACTACTTCAGACCACCCAACAGGTAGATGTGAATTCAAACCCACGGATCAGACAGCAAGGTCGGTTCTGGAGTGTAAGTGACCAACTGACCGCCTAGTCTGTCCACACAATGGTACAGAGAAAGATGCCACACACACACACACACAGACTCTATTGACGTTGTTGTTTATCAAGTCATTCAAGAGAGCATATCTCCCATCATGCAGTGTAAAGCTGGTTACTTGGTAGAAAGTGAAATCAACACTTCAATGAGCAGCAGGGACTGTTATTAAAAATGACCAATGTATTGGTCAGGCAATTCTATGATGTTTTCCTCCTAATCAGTATGTTTGAGAAATGTGGACACCTGTTGATGTTTCATTCATCTGATTCAAGGTGAGGGTTTAGTGGTGACTAAATATCCAACACAGTTGTCAGGTCACCGTTTAAAAGCAGTTTATTTGTAGGTGCTGTACCTGGCGCAAACTTCACACACAGGTTTACCGTGTTTCATAGAGAGGGATCGTGCACTTCAGTTCATCTGAACTATTCCCAATGGCCGGGATCGCACTACCTGTGCCCCGTGTTCAAGAGACAAGAAAGAGGAAGACAGTGCAGATCAGTAGGTGACTCAGGACGCTGGTGCAGGGGGTGGGGGCTTCAGACAGAGGTCATACAGCATGGAAACAGGCCCTCTGGCCCAACTTGTCCATGCCCATGCCCCATACACTCGTACTACCAGCTGTGTTTGACCCATATCCCTGTAAAACCTGTCCTGTCCATGTACCTGACCACATTGATGTCTTCTTCTTCTGGCGTTATGGCGTGCATTAGCCTAATGATGTAGGACAACTTGTTCATCCTGATATTTCCGTTTGTGCACGTCAGGTTGATTGCATTCGTTGAAACAGGGCGTACCACGTGAAGGCTGCAATCTCTATCCCTACACACTCCTCCCCACTCTCTCTCCCCACTCCCCCCCTCTCTATCCCTCACACCTCTCTATCCCCACACTCCTCCCAGCTCTCTTCTCCCCACTCCCCCTCTCCCTCTCTCTCCCCACTCCCCCCTCTCTGTCCCCACACTCCTCCCCACGCTCTCTTCCCCACCTCCCCCCTCTCTACCCCCACACTCTCTCCCACTCTCTCTCTCCCCACTCCCCCTCTCTATCCCCACACTCTCCCACTCTCTCTCCCCACCCCCCCTCTCTATCCCCACACTCTCCCACTCTCTCTCCCCAACCACCCTCTCTAATCCCCACACTCCTCCCACTCTCTCTCCCCACTCCCCCTCTCTACGTCCCCACACACTACTCTCTCTCCCACTCCCCCCTCTATCCCCCACACTCCTCCCCACTCACTCCTCTCCCACTCCCCCTCTCTGTCCCCACACCCCACCACTCTCTCTCCCACTCCCCCCCCTCTATCCCCACACTCCTCCCACTCTCTCTCCCCACCCCCCCTCTCTATCCCCACACTTCCCCCACCTCCCCTGCTGTCTAACAAGAGCCAGAATTGGTCTCTCTGTCCCGACTGCTGCTACAAATATTCCCCCGAGGGCCCGTCACCCCAATAATATGCAGAAGGCAGTGCTTGTAGGAGAGGGGGAGAGCCACAGAGAGTCCTGCACTACCCGCTGCCTCTTCTGACCGGCCACCCATGTGGCTGACCCTCATTGCGATCATGGGCTGATCATCCACAATCAGTAACCCATGCCTGCCTTCTCCCCATACCCCTTGATTCTGCCTAGCACCAAGAGCTCTATCTAAACTATTTTTAAATGCATCCACTGAATTGGCCTCTGGCTTCCTTCTTGTGGCAGAGAATTCACACAAATTCAAACTCTCTGGGTTGAAGTTTGTTCGCATCTCCGTCTTCACCGTGTGAACCTACACTGCACTGCCTCAATTGCAAGGATTGTCTTTCTTCAAATTTGGAGATGCGAATTTCACACAATACTTCCAGATATGGTCTCAGCAGGGCCCTATCCAACTGCAGAAGGACCTCTTTACTCCTATACTCAAATCCTGTTCTTATGAATGCCAACATGTCATTTGCTTCCTTCACTGCCTGTTGTACCCGCAGCTTGTGGCCTGAAACTTTATTTGCGTCGCTCTTAGATGCTGCTAGCCCGCTGATTTTCTCCAGCAATTTTGTCTACCTTTAATTCTCCAGCATCTGCAGTTCCTTCTTGAACTCTTTACTTTCAGTGACTGATGCACAGGGACATCCAGGTCTCGTTGCCACTTCCCTTTTACCCTGTTCTGGACTCCCCCAACAAAGGGAACAGGTTTCCTGCCTCTAGCATGTCAAAACCCTTAATAATCTTATATGTTTAACAAAGGATATCCTCTCATCCTTCAAAATCCCAGGGTATACAAGGCCCAACCGCTCCATTCTCTCAGCATATGAAAGTCCCACCATCCCGGGAATTAACCCTGTGAACTTACGCTGCACTCCCTCAACAAACCTCTGATTTCTGTACTAATCAAGAATCTTTCCACCTATGCCTTACAAATATCCACTGACTTGGCCTCCACAGCCTTCTGTGGCAAAGAATTTCCACAGATTCACCTCCCTCTGACTTGATTAGAAATTCCTCCTCCTCTCCTTCCCAACATGAACATCCTTTATTTCTGAGGCTATGCCCTCTAGTCCTCGACTCAGCCACTAGTGGAAACATCTTCTCCACATCCACTCTATCAAAGCCTTTCACTATTCTGTATGTTTCAATGAGGTCCCACCTCATTCTTCTAAACTCCAGCGAGTACAGGCCCAGTGCCGACAAACGCTCATCATAGTTTAACCTACTCATTCCTGGGACCATTCTTGCAAACCTCCTCTGGACCCTCTCCAGAGCCAGCACATCCTTCCTCATTTATGGTGCCAGAATTGCTCAAATAGAGATGGGGCCTCTGCTGTTTCTGCGACCAGGACGGAGACTACAGTACGGTGTGTTGCCTATCTGGTGCCACGATCTGAGCGGACACGGGACATTGGGTACTTTTATTAATGGCAGGCAGTGACTAGCGGTGTGCCGCAAGACTCAGTGCTGGGACCCCAGTTTATTGACAATAGATATTAAACAATGTGGACAAAGGAATTAAATGTAAATCTCCGTTTGTATATGACACTAAGCTGGGTGGCAGTGTGGGCTGCGTGGAGATGCTATGAGGCTGCAGGTTGACGGATAGGTTGGGTGAGTGGGCAGATGCATGGAAGATCAGTATAATGTGGATAAATGTGAGGTTATCCACTTTGTTGGCCTCCCAAAAACAAGAAGGCAGATACAGCAGGCAGCATGTTGCCCCCCCCCCGAAAGCTAATAGAAGGGCCTTCATAGCAAGATGATTGCAGTATAGGAGCAAGGAGGTCCATATGCAGTTGTACAGGGCACTGGTGAGACCACACCTGGAGTATTGTATGCAGTATTTGGTCTCCTTAATTTTTGAGTAAGGACAGATATGAGAGAGCAAATGCATGGAGGGAATGCAGGTATGTTCACCAGCTTAATGCCCGGGATGAACGCGACAATGACATAGCGTAATTGCACAGCCTAATGTTGTGGGACAATCAGCTTTATATTTGTTTGGTCTAATAGAGCCCCACTTGTCTCTCTCCCCATTTACTCCCACTATCCCCATCCACTCCCACACGTCTATCTACAAACCACCTGCACACTCCCCCACTCTCCCCACTCCCCCTCTGTCTCCCCAGCTCCCCTCTCTATCCCCACACTCCCCACTCCCCCACTCCCACACTCTCTCTACCCCAGACACTTCCTCCCACTCTCTCCCACCCCCTCTCTATCCCACTCCCCCATAACAGAGCGCAGAATGGGTCTCCCTGTCCCGACTGCTGTACAATCGTTCCCGAGGGACCGTCTAATATGCATTAAGCAGTTGCTTGTAGGAGAGGGGGAGAGCCAGAGAGTCCTGCCACTACTGACGGCCACCCATGTGGCTGCACCGCCATGCAATATGATCATGGCTGATCATCCAATATCAGTACCCCATGTTCCTGCTTTCTCCCCATATGCCTTGATTCGTTAACCAAGAGCTAAATCTAACTCTCTCTTGAAAACATCCAGGGACTTGGCCTCCACTGACTTCTGTGGCAGGAATTCCACAAATTCACAACACTGGTGTGAAAAATTTTTCCTCATCTAATTCCAAATAGCCCAGCCTAATCTTATCCTTACCCTTATTCTTAGCCCTTATTCTTAAACTGTACCCCTGGTTCCGACACCCCAACAATCGGGAACATTTTTCCTGCATCGAGGGCCTGTCCAATCCCTTAATGTTATATATTTCTGTAAGATCCCCTCTCATCCGTCTAAATTCCAGTGAATATAAGACCCAGTCGCCCCATTCTTTCATCAATTTCTCACTCCCGCCATCCAGGGAATTCTGGTGAACCTATGCCGCACTCTCTCAATGAGCAAGAATTGGTACGTTAGGAATTGTCCCACGTTACACTCCTATCTATCCGCTATAGCTCTGCCACCATAATCCCATCCAAACTGATCTCCAAGCTGCTGGACCTTGGAATCAGCTCCACCCTCTGCCACTGGATCTGCAACTTTCTGACCCTTCCAATCGGTGAAGATAGGTGACAGCATCTCATCCGCAATAATCATCAACACTGGTGCCCCGCAAGGATGCGTTTCTCAGTCCACTAATACACTCCCTATACATGACACCAAGGCCAAATGTGGCTCTAATTCCATCTGCAAGTCTGCAAACGGCAAACAGTGGTGGGATGAATCACGACCAATAACGGGATGGAGTACAGGAAGGGTATGTCATAAGGTCATCAGTGATAGCAGTAGAATTAGGCCATTCGGCCCATCAGGTCTATTCCGCCATTCAATCATGGCTGATCTATCTCTCCCTCCTTGCCCCAATCTCCTGCCTTCTCCCCATAACATCTGGTACCTGTACTAATCAAGAATCTATCTATCTCTGCCTTAGTAATATCCACTAACATGGCCTCCATTGTGGAAAATAACACCACAATTTCACGACCTTCTGACTAAAGATATTTCTCATTTCTTTCCTAAAAATTCACGACCATCACTGTGTAGACATGTTAGACTTCCCGAAATGGCAAAATTCCATCAACCATTCCCCAGTACACTTGGCCAATCGATCTCACAACCATCTTCACTTCTGCAAAACCACCCACTTTTGTATCATCTGCAAACTTGCTAAACTTGCTCTGTAAGTTCTCATCTAAATCATTGATGTAGATGACAACAGTAACGGGCCCAGCACTGAACACTGAGGCACACCACTAGTCACAGGCCTGCAGTCTGAGAAGCAACCTTCCTTCCACCATCACCCTCTGCTTCCTTCCCTGAAGCCAAATTTCAATCCATTCAGCTCCCTCTCCTTGTAACTATATAAAGGTACAGATAAAAAAGTACTACGGCAAACTTTAAGGACATTTAGACAGGTGCATGGACAGACAGACAGGCCATTTATAGGAATATGGGGATGGGACATGTTGGCCGGTGTGGGCAGGCAGGCAGCAGGCTGGGCTGAAGATGCTGTGAGACTCTATGTCTCTATGGCTCTATAACTGGAGGTGTGTGTGTGTTCACAAATAGTGCAGTAAGATATTCCTCACTTGGCCATGGATCTCTGTGCTGGGATCGTAGAACAGATTCATTTTAAGACAAAGCCGGTTAATCACACTTTTTAACATTATATTACAGCAGTTTGTCAATGGTCACACATGGATAGGGAACCTGCAAACATGTCCAATCTTCTACAGTGGGTCAGCACAAGGCAAATGTTGTCAGTGTTGCCAGTGGTGAAAAATATATCTGGGTAGTGTGCGACGGAACTGGGAACTGGTTGTTATTTCAAATGTTTGACTATAAAGGGTTAACTGATGTTCAGTATCCATAATTAATCTCATCTGTCATGAGCACTAACTCCATCTTGCTGCTCTATCCTCGCTGGTAAACACGGCACGTGAAGATGCATTAACTTGTTATTTTCATCTTAATTGACAGTGGTTAGAAATACTAATTGCCCCTCTCCGGGATACAATGGAAAGAAAAACACATAATGCGGAACAAAAAGTGTAGCTTCAGATCTGAGAAAGGCGTAGTTAAGTAATGGTGCCGTATTCTTCGTCCAGTGGGAACTATTAGTTCCACCCATTAAACACTAGCTGTGGCTCTGTTCAATCTGCAGTTTATTTTGTCATTAACTACATGTAGATGTGACTTCAAACCCACGGATCAGACAGCAAGGTCGGTCTGAGTGTAAGTGACCACTGACCCCCTAGGCTGTCCACACTACACACACACACACACACACACACAGACTCTATTGATGTTGTTGTTTATCAAGTCATTCAAGAGAGCATATCTCCCATCATGCAGTGTAAAGCTGGTACTGGTAGAAAGTGAAATCAACACTTCAATGAGCAGCAGGGACTGTTATTAAAAATGACCAATGTATTGGTCAGGCAATTCTATTATGTTTTCCTCCTAATCAGTATGTTTGAGAAATGTGGCCACCTGTTGATGTTTCATTCATCTGATTCCCAGATTTGTAACCTGGCGCAAACTACACAGGTTTACCGTGTTTCATAGAGAGGGATCGTGCACTTCAGTTCATCTGAACTATTCCCAATGGCCGGGATCGCACTACCTGTGCCCCGTGTTCAAGAGACAAGAAAGAGGAAGACAGTGCAGATCAGTAGGTGACTCAGGAGCTGGTGCAGGGGGTGGGGGCTTCAGACATAGAGTCATACAGCATGGAAACAGGCCCTCTGGCCCAACTTGTCCATGCCCATGCCCCATACACTCGTACTACCAGCCTGTGTTTGACCCATATCCCTGTAAACCTGTCCTGTCCATGTACCTGTACACATTGATGTCTTCTTCTTCTGGCGTATGGCGTGCATAGCCTAATGATTTAGGACAACTTGTTCAGCCTGATATTCCGTTTGTGCACGTCAGGTTGATTGCATTCGTTGAAACAGGGCGTACCAGGTGAAGGCTGCAATCTCTATCCCCACTTCCTCCCACTCCTCCCCACTCCCTCTCTCTCTCCCCACTCTCTCTCCCCCCTCTCTCTCCCCACACTCTCCCCACCCCCCTCTCCTCCCCACTCTCTCTCCCCACCCCCCTCTCTGTCCCCACACCCCACACTCCTCCCACTCTCTCTCCCCACTCCCCCTCTCTCCCCACACTCCTCCCCACTCTCTCTCCCCACCCCCCCCTCTATCCCCACACTCCCCCACCTCCCCTGCTGTCTAACAGAGCCAGAATTGGTCTCTCTGTCCCGACTGCTGCTATAATGTTCCCCCGAGGGGCCGTCACCCCAATAATATGCATAAGGCAGTGCTTGTAGGAGAGGGGGAGAGCCACAGAGAGTCCTGCACTACCCGCTGCCTCTTCTGACGGCCACCCATGTGGCTGACCCTCATTGCGATCATGGCTGATCATCCACAATCAGTAACCCATGCCTGCCTTCTCCCCATACCCCTTGATTCTGCTAGCACCAAGAGCTCTATCTAACTATTTTAAATGCATCCGCTGAATTGGCCTCGGCTTCCTTCTGTGGCAGAGAATTCCACAAATTCAAACTCTCTGGGTGAAGTTTGATCTCATCTCCGTCTTCACCGTGTGAACCTACACTGCACTGCCTCAATGCAAGGATGTCTTTCTTCAAATTAGGAGACCGAATTTCACACAATACTCCAGATATGGTCTCAGCAGGGCCCTATCCAACTGCAGAAGGACCTCTTTACTCCTATACTCAAATCCTGTTGTTATGAATGCCAACATGTCATTTGCTTCCTTCACTGCCTGTTGTACCCGCATCTTTACTCTCAGTGGTAGCCCTTGCTGTCTCCTCCCCTTCTCAGCTCTCCCTCAGCCCACTAGCTCCTCCTCTTCCTTTCTTCTTCCCCCCTCCCCCACCCTGCATCAGTCTGAAGAAGGGTTTTGGCCTGAAACATTGCCTATTTGCTTCGCTCCATAGATGCTGCTGCCTCCGCTGATTTTCTCCAGCAATTTTGTCTACCTTCAATTCTCCAGCATCTGCAGTTCCTTCTTGAACTCTTTACTTTCAGTGACTGATGCACAAGGACATCCAGGTCTCGTTGCACTTCCCTTTTTCCCCTGGTTCTGGACTCCCCCAACAAAGGGAACAGGTTTCCTGCCTCTAGCATGTCAAAACCCTTAATAATCTTATATGTTTAACAAAGATATCCTCTCATCCTTCAAAATCCCAGGGTATATAAGCCCAACCGCTCCATTCTCTCAGCATATGACAGTCCCACCATCCCGGGAATTAACCCTGTGAACTTACGCTGCACTCCCTCAACAACCTCTGATTTCTGTACTAATCAAGAATCTTTCCACCTATGTCTTACAAATATCCACTGACTTGGCCTCCACAGCCTTCTGTGGCAAAGATTCCACAGATTCACCTCCCTCTGACTGAAGAAATTCCTCCTCCTCTCCTCCCAACATGAACATCCTTTATTTCTGAGGCTATGCCCTCTAGTCCTCGACTCAGCCACTAGTGGAAACATCTTCTCCACATCCACTCTATCAAAGCCTTTCACTATTCTGTATGTTTCAATGAGGTCCCGCCTCATTCTTCTAAACTCCAGCGAGTACAGGCCCAGTGCCGACAAACGCTCATCATAGTTTAACCTACTCATTCCTGGGACCATTCTTGTAACCCTCCTCTGGACCCTCTCCAGAGCCAGCACATCCTTCCTCATATATGGTGCCAGAATTGCTCAAATAGAGATGGGGCCTCTGCTGTTTCTGCGACCATGGACGAGACTACAGTACGGTGTGTTGCCTATCTGGTGCCAGATCTGAGCGGACACGGGACATTGGGTACTTTTATTAATGGCAGGCAGTGACTAGCGGTGTGCCGCAAGACTCAGTGCTGGGACCCCAGTTATTGACAATAGATATTAACAATGTGGACAAAGGAATTAAATGTAACATCTCCGTTTGTATATGACACTAAGCTGGGTGGCAGTGTGGGCTGCGAGGAGGATGCTATGAGGCTGCAGGTTGACGATAGGTTGGGTGAGTGGGCAGATGCATGGAAGATTCAGTATAATGTGGATAAATGTGAGGTTATCCACTTTGTTGGTAAAAACAAGAAGGCAGATACAGCAGGCAGTGCAGAAAGCTAATAGCATGTTGGCCTTCATAGCAAGATGATTGCAGTATAGGAGCAAGGAGTCCATATGCAGTTGTACAGGGCACTGGTGAGACCACACCTGGAGTATTGTGTGCAGTTTTGGTCTCCTAATTTGAGTAAGGACATTATTGCTATGGAGGGAATGCAGTGAATGTTCACCAGCTTAATTCCCGGGATGACGCGACTGACATAAGATGAAAGAATTGGCGTAAGGCGTGCACAGCCTAATGTTGTGGGACAACTTGTTCAGCTTGATATTCTGTTTGTGCAATCACTATCCCCACACTACTCCCCACACTCTCTCCCCACTCCCCCTCTCTCTCCCCACACTCCCCCACTCTCCCCACTCCCCCTCTCTATCCCCACACTCCCCCACTCTCCCCACTCCCCCTCTCTATCCCCACACTCCCCACTCTCCCCACTCCCCCTCTCTATCCCCCACACTCCCCCACTCTCCCCACCCCCCCTCTATCCCCACACTCCCCCACTCTCTCCCCCACTCCCCCTCTCTATCCCCACACTCCCCCACTCTCTCCCCACTCTCCCCACTCTCTCTATCCCCACTCCCCTCTCTCCCCACTCCCCCACTCTCCCCACTCTCTCTCTCTCCCCACTCCCCCTCTCTATCCCCACACTCCCCCACTCTCTCCCCACTCCCCCTCTCTATCCCCACACTCCCCCACTCTCTCTCTCCCCACTCCCCCTCTCTATCCCCACACTCCTCCCACTCTCTCTCTCTCTCCCCACTCCCCCTCTCTACCCCCACACTCTCCCCACTCTCTCTCTCCCCCCCTCTCTATCCCCACACTCCCCCACCTCCCCTGCTGTCTAACAGAGCCAGAATTGGTCTCTCTGTCCCGACTGCTGCTGCAATGTTCCCCGCGAGGGCCGTCACCCCAATAATATGCAGAAGGCAGTGCTTGTAGGAGAGGGGAGAGCCACAGAGAGTCCTGCACTACCCGCTGCCTCTTCTGACGGCCACCCATGTGGCTGACCCTCATTGCGATCATGGCTGATCATCCACAACCAGTAACCCATGCCTGCCTTCTCCCCATACCCCTTGATTCCGCTAGCACCAAGAGCTCTATCTAACTATTTTAAATGCATCCGCTGAATTGGCCTCGGCTGCCTTCTGTGGCAGAGAATTCCACAAATTCACAACTCTCTGGGTGAAGTTTTTTCTCATCTCCGTCTTCACTAAAACATCTTCTATATCTCTCTCTTTTCTTAACCCAACCAGTCTGAAGAAGGGTCTAGACCCGAAACGTCACCCATTCCTACTCTCCCAACATCTGTAACATTTGTCCTCCATCTCCCCAGTCCGATCCTCGAAGAATTGTATATGTTTCTACAAGATTCCCTCTCATCCTTATTAATTCCACCGAATACAAGCAAGGACGAACCATTCTTTCATCATATATCAGACCGGCCATCCCGGGAATAAACCTGTCGATCCTACGCTGCACTCCCCCAATAGCAAGAATGTCCTTCCTCAAATTAGGAGACCAACATTGTACACAATGCTCCAGGTGTGATCTCACCAAGGCCCTGTACAACTGCAGTACATCTAGAGTATTGTGTTCAGTTTTGGTCACCGTGCAAATATGTTATCAAACTGGAAAGGGTGCAGAGAAGATTAACGAGGCTGTTGCTAGGATACGCGGGTCTGAGTTATAGAAGGAGATTGGGAAGGCCAGGACTTTATTCCTTGGAGCGCTGGAGGGTGAGGAGTGAATTATAGAGATTAACAAAATCATGAGAGGAATAGATCAGGTAAATACACAGCTAGACGAGGGAATTAAATAACGAGTTTGATGAGGGAACTACAGTGGCTTGCAAAAGTTTTCATACCCCTTGAACTTTTCCACATTTTGTCACGTTACAACCACAAACGTAAATGTATTTTATTGGGATTTTATGTGATAGACCAACACAAAGTGGGGCATAATTTTGAAGTGGAACGGCAATGATACATGGTTTTCACATTTTTTTTACAATTAAAAAACTGAAAAGTGTGGCGTGCAAAGGTATTCAGCCCCCTTTACTCTGATACCCCTAAATAAAATCCAGTGCAACCAATTGCCTTCAGATGTCACCTAATTAGTAAATAGAGTCCACTTGTGTATAATCTAATCTCAGTATAAATACAGCTGTTCTGTGAAGGGCTCAGAGGTTTGTAAGATAACATTAGTAAACAAACAGCATCATGAAGCCCAAGGAACACACCAGACAGGTCAGGGATAAAGTTGTGGAGAAGTTTAAAGCAGGGTTAGGTTATAAAAAATATCCCAAGCTTTGAACATCTCACAGAGCACTGTTCAATCCATCATCCGAAAATGGAAAGAGTATGGCACAACTGCAAACCTACCAAGACATGGCCGTCCACCTAAACTGACAGGCCGGGCAAGGAGAGCATTGATCAGAGAAGCAGCCAAGAGGCCCATGGTAACTCTGGAGGAGCTGCAGAGATCCACAGCTCAGGTGGGAGAATCTGTCCACAGGACAATTATTAGTCGTGCACTCCACAAATCGGGCCTTTATGGAAGAGTGGCAAGAAGAAAGCCATTGTTGAAACAAAGCAATAAGAAGTCCCATTTGCAGTTTGCTACAAGCCATGTGGGGGACACAGCAAACATGTGGGGGAAGGTGCTCTGGTCTGACCAAAATGGAAGTTTTTGGCCTAAATGCAAACCGCTATGTGTGGAGGAAAACTAACACTGCACATCACCCTGAACACACCATCCCCACTGTGAAACATGGTGGTGGCAGCATCATGCTGTGGGGATGCTTTTCTTCAGCAGGGACAGGGAAGCTGGTCAGAGTTGATGGGAAGATGGATGGAGCCAAATGCAGGGCAATCTTGGAAGAAAACCTGTTAGAGTCTGCAAAAGACTTGAGACTGGAGTGGATGTTCACCTTCCAGCAGGACAACGACCCTAAACATACAGCCAGAGCTACAATGGAATGGTTTGGTCAAAGCATATTCATGTGTTAGAATGGCCCAGTCAAAGTCCAGACCTAAATCCAATTGAGAATCTCTGGCAAGACTTGAAAATTGCTGTTCACAGACGCTCTCCATCCAATCTGACTGAGCTTGAGCTATTTTGCAAAGAAGAATGGGCAAACATTTCAGTCTCTAGATGTGCAAAGCTGGTAGAGACATACCCCAAAAGACTTGCAGCTGTAATTGCAGCGAAAGGTGGTTCTACAAAGTATTGACTCAGGAGGGGCTGAATACTTTTGCACGCCACACTTTTCAGTTCTTTATTTGTAATAAAATTTGGAAACCATGTATCATTTTCCTTCCACTTCACAATTATGCACCACTTTGTGTTGGTCGATCACATGAAATCCCAATAAAATACATTTACGTTTGTGGTTGTAACGTGACAAAATGTGGAAAAGTTCAAGGGGTATGAATGCTTTTGCAAGCCACTGTATGTATATGACGATTTAGACGAGTGAATTAAATGTAACATCTCTACGTTTGTGGATGACACATACTATAGCTATGTGGCAGTGTGAGCTGCGAGGAGGATGCTATGAGGCTGCAGAGTGACTTGGATAGGTTGGGTGATTGGGCTGGAGCAAGGCAGATGCAGTATATGGTGGATCAATGTGAGGTTATCCACTTTGGTAGCAGGAACAGGAAGGCAGATTATTATCTGAAAGGTGTCAGATTGGGACAAGCGGAGGTGCAACGAGACCTGGGTGTGTTTATACATTAGTCACTGAAAGTAAGCATGCAGGTACAGCAGGCAGTAAAGAAAGCCATTGACATGTTGGCCTTCATTGCGAGAGGAATTGAGTTTAGAAACAAGGAGGCCCTACTGTATTTGTACAAGGCCCTGGTGAGACCACACCTGGAGTATTGTGTACAATTTCAGTCTCCTAATTTGAGCAAGGCCATTATTTCCATTGAGGGAATGCAGTGTAGGTTGACAAGATTAATTCCCGGGATGGCGGGACTGACATATAATGAAATAATGGGTCGACTCGGCTTGTATTCGCTGGAATTTTGAAGGACAGAGGGAATTTTATAGAAACATATACAATTCAGTGGATTTTACAGGGTACATGATGGAAATATGTTCCCGCTGTTGGGAGAGTCCAGAACCAGGGGTCACAGTTTAAGAATTTGGACGGAGACGAGTAAAGACATTATTAACCCGGAGAGATGTGAATCTGTGGAATTATCTGCCACATAAATCAGTGGAGGTCAAACCACTGGGTGTTTTCAAGATTGAGTTAGATTTAGCTCTTCGGGCTAAGGGAATCAAGGGATATGGGGAACAAACTGATTTTGGATGATCAGCCATGATAGTATTGAATGGCCGTTCTGACAAAGGGCCGAATGGCCGACTCCTGTACCTATTTTCTATGGTTCTTTATTTCTATCTTTCTAGTCAGGAAAAGTTCGGTAAACTGTTGACACTGAAGGCAGATAGATGCCCAGAGCCTCATGGCCTGCATCACAGAGAACTCAAGGAGGTGGCCCTGGAAATCGTGGATGACTGGTGATCATTGTCCAATGTTCTATAGACTCTGGATCAGTTCCCGTGGACTGGAGGGGAGCTAATGTAACGCCACAGTTTACGAAAGGATGGAGAGAGAAAACAGGGCATCATAGACAGTTAGCCCGGCATCGGTAGTGGGGAACATGTTTGAGTCCCCCCTCCCTCTCCCCACTACCCCTCTCCCCCTCCCCTCTCCCCCACCCCTCCCCCTCCTCCCCCCTCCCCCCCCCCTCCCTCTCCCCCTCCCTCTCCCCCTCCCCTCTCCCCCTCCCTCTCCCCCTCCCTCTCCCCCTCCCTCTCCCCCTCCCTCTCCCCCTCCCTCTCCCCCTCCCTCTCCCCCTCCCTCTCCCCCCCCTCACCCTCTCCTCCCCTCCTCTCCCCCTCCCCTCCCTCCCCCTCCCCCTCCCTCTCCCCCCTCCCCTCCCTCACCCCTCCCTCTCCCCCTCCCTCTCCCCCTCCCTCACTCCCACCCTCACCCCTCCCTCTCCCCCTCCCTCACCCCCTCCCTCTCCCCTCACCCAATCCCATTCACTCTACCCTCTCCCCTACTCTTGCCCCCTCCCCACCCCTCGCAATCAACCTCCCCTTCACCCTCTCTCTCATTGCCCTTCCTCCTGCCTCTCCCCTGCCCCTCCATCACCCCCTCCCCCTCCCTACACCAACTCCTCCTCCCCCCTCCTCAACCCCCTCCCCCTCCCCCTCACTGTCCCTCTCTCTCCACCAACTCCTCCTCCTCCTCGACCCCCTCCGTGTCCCCCTCTGGATGCCCAGTATTTTACTCAGTGGGGGAATCAATGACCTTCGGACACAGGTTCAAGGTGAAGGGGAAAACATTTAATAGGAATCCGAGGGGTAACTTTTCCACACAGAGGGTGGTGGATGTATGGAACAAGCTGCCAGAGGAGGTAGTTGAGGCTGGGACTATCCCGCCGTTCAAGAAACAGTTAGACAGGTACAAGGAGAGGTCAGGATTGGAGGGATATGGACCAGGCGCAGGCAGGTGGGACTAGGGTAGCTGGGACATTGTTGGCCGTTGTGGGCCAGTTGGGCCGAAGGGCCTGTTTCCACACGGTATCACTCTATGACTCGATGACTCTGTCACCCTCTCTCCCCTCTCCCCCTCCCCTCCCCAGCTACCTCCCCCTGCCTCCCTTGCCCTTCCTCTGCCTCCCTCCCCTCCCCAGCTACCTCCCCCTGCCTCCCTTGCCCTTCCTCTGCCTCCCTCCCCTCCCCAGCAACCTCCCCTGCCTCCCTTGCCCTTCCTCTGCCTCCCTCCCCTCCCCAGCTACCTCCCTCTGCCTCCCTTGCCCTTCCTCTGCCTCCCTCTCCCTGCCTCTCATTCGCTCCCCTTCTTTCCCCTTCTCTCTGCCCTCTCTCTTCCCCTCCGTCTCCCCCTCTCTCCCTCCCTCTCTCTTGTCTCCCCCTGTATCTCCACATCTCACTCTCTCTCTCTACCCCGCTCGCGTTCTCTATTGCTCTAGTGTCTTCCTCTTCTACTGGACATTGTGAAAGGGGGAGGTGAGCAGCCAGAGCTCATGGTCCATATTACTAGCAAAGACACAGGTAGGAAGGGAGATGAGGGAGGGAGTGAGACAGGTTGGGAAAGTGGGCAATGAAGTGGCAGATGGAATATAGTGGAGCAAAGTGTGGAGTCTGCATTTTGGTTGTTGGAATAAAGGCGTAGACTATTTTATAAATGGGGAGGGAATCCAGAAATCGGAGATGCAAAGGCACTTGGGAATGCTGGTGCAGGATTCCCAAAAAGTTAATCTGCAAGTTGAATCGGTCGTAAAGAAAGCAAACTCAATGTTAGTATTTATTTCAAGAGGACATGTCTGCAAAAACAGGGATGTGATGTTGAGGCTCAATGAGGTGCGGGTAAGGCCACATTCAGAATATTGTGAGCTATTTTATGTACCGTATCTAAGGATGTGCTGGCTATGGAGAGGGTCCAGAGGAGGTTTACAAGAATATCCCCAGGAATGAGCACGTTAACCCATGATGAGCGTCAGTCGGCACTGGGCCTGTACTCAGTGGAGTTTAGAAGAATCCTCATTGAAACATACGGAATAGGGAAAGGCTTTGATAGAGTGTGTGTGGAGAAGGTGTTTCCACTAGAGTCTAGGACTACAGGTCATGGCCTCAGAATTAAAGGATGTTCTGTTAGGAAGGAGATGCTGAGGAATGTCTTCAGTCAGAGGGTGGTGAACCTGTGGAAATCTTTGCCACATAGGGCTGTGGAGGCCAAGTCAGTGGATAATGTTAAAGCAGAGACAGATGGAATCTTGATTAGTACAGGTGTCAGATAGACTTGATTGAGTTTATGTTCAGTATATCCTTATCTGATTATATAGCATGCACAACAAAGCTCGACACTGTAGCTCGGTACATGGGCAGAGCATTAAATAGGAAAGGTGCATTCATTCTGATGGGATTCTGTAGGTTTCCCAGACGCCAGCTGAGGAACAGCAGAGGAACTGTGACAAGTCTCAGGTGATGCTTTGCTATGTCATGAGCCCAGTAAATGATAGAGTCGTTGAGAGTGTTGCCCAATAGAGCACAGTTGGACGACAGGAAGGTGACATCAGATATACATGTACTGAGACGGACAAGGGCTGATTGGGGACAGTCAGCACAGATTTGTACGTGGGAGATCGTGTCTCACGAACCTGATTGAGCTTCTTGAAGATGTGACCAAAAACGTTGATGATGACAGAGCTGTCGACGTTGTAAATGTGGATTTGAGCAAAGGTATTTTACAAGCATCCACATGGTAGGCTGCTCTGGAAGGGAAGATTGCAAGGGATCCAAGGAGAGAGAGCTGAATGGATAGAAACTTGGCTTCATGGAAGGAAGCAGAGGGTGATGGTGGAGGGTTGTTTTTCAGACGGGAGGCCTGTGACTAGTGGTGACAACGTACAAGGCATGAGCAGCAAGTTTGCAGCTGACACTAAACTGGGAGGTATTGTAGATACTGGAAATGTTTGTGAGAAATTGCAGCAAGATCTTGATCGGTTGGGCAGGTGGGCTGAGGAATGTCTGATGGTGTTTAATACAGAGAAATGTGAGGTGTTGCATTTAGTGAAGTTTAATAAGGGCAGCACCTACACAGTGAATGGTCGGGCTCTGGGAAGTGCTGTGGAGCAGAGGGATCTACGAGTGCAGTTACATAGTTCCTTGCAAGTGGCATGATGGGTAGATAGGGTGATTAAAAAGGCATTTGGCACATTGGCCTGCATCAGAGTATTGTGTAGACGTTGGGAGGTCATGTTACAGATGTATAAGACGTTGATGAGAACACAGTTAGTGTATTGTGTTCAGTGTTGGTCACCGTGTTCTGGGAAATATGTTGTCAAGCTGGAAATGGTGCAGATAAGTTTAACGAGGCTGTTGCCAGGACACGAGGGCCTGAGCTATAGAGGGAGATTGGGCAGGCAAGGACTTTATTCCTTGGAGCGCAGGGGAGTGGGGAGTGATCTTATAGAGATGTAGACATCATGACAGGAATAGATCAGGTAAATACACAGTCTATTGCCCAGATTAGGGGAATCAAGAACCAGGGACATGGGTATCAGGTGAGGGGGGAAATATTTAATAGGAACATGAGGAGTGACTATTTACACAAAGGGCGTTGTGTATATGGAACGAACTGCCAGAGGAGGTAGTTGAGGCAGGTACTATCATAATACATGAGATATATCTGTGCAGGTACATGGATGGGATAGGTGTAGAGGGACATGGGCCAGTTGACATAGTGTAGATGGAGCGTGTTGTTTGGAGTGGGCAAGTTGGGTCGCAGGGCCTGTTTCCATGCTGTATGACTCCATGCCCATTGACCATTAAGCATCTGCTTATCAACCACACCCCCTTGACCTGTATCCACCCCCCACTCACCAAGGTTTGTCCTGACCCTCTCTCCACCTTTCTCATCCCCCCCCCCCCCAACGCAATCAGTTTGAAGAAGGGTCCCAAGCAAAACCCCACATATCCATGTTCTCCAGAGATGCTGCCTGATGCACTGAGATACTCCAGCACTCTGTGTCTTTATTGTGAACCAGCATCTGTAGTTCTTGTATCTCCTGGTTACTGTTACAGTTTTAAGGGACGTCACTCGATATGTTTGCATCAGACAGAATCCCGGTGCACATGTTCATAATACATTGTTCATAAATTTATTTCCAATAACGATAGATATCTCTATTGAGGGTGAAGTTTACCATTACTACACATTGACCCCGGTTCCATTCACTCTTCGGGTGCTGTCCATGTGGAGTCTGTATGTTCTTCCCGTGATGTGTGGGTTTTCTCCGGGTGCTCCGGTTTCTCCACCAGACAGAGGGTGGTGGGTAGTTGGAACGAGCTGCCGTAGGAGGGAGTTAAGGCAAGTACCATATCAACAGTTGAAGTACACTTGGACAAGGATACGAACAGGAGAGTGTGAGAGGGACAAGGGCCAAACACGGGCAGGTGGGACTGGTATAGATGGGGCATCTTGGTCAGAATGGGCACGTTGGGCCGAAGGGTCTATTTCCGTGCTGTGTGACTCTATGCAAGGTTCCGTACAAGTGGCCAGGGTGGTGAAGAAGACACTTGCCTTCATGGGCAAGCGGGCTGAGCACAAAGGTTGTGGCATCGTGATACATCTGTACATCTCGTTGGTAAGACCACACTTGGAGTACTGTGCACAACTCTGGTCACCAAGCCACAGGAAGGATGCCATTGTATTGGACAGGCTACAAACGAGGTTCACCAGGAATGTTAGCTGGGCTGGCAGACTTAATATGGGGAGAGGTTGGATAATCTGGGGCCTTTTCCTTTGGAGAGTGGGAGGATGAAGCGTGACCTTATTGAGGTGTACAGGTTCACGAGGAGCATGATTTAAACTACCATACACAAGTAAGGTATATGTCGTAATAAGCATCGGGCAGTGGCTCTGACATCCACCATCATGAAATGCTTTGAGAGACTGGTGTTGGCGCATATTAACTCCAGTATCCCAGCCAGCCTTGATCCATTACAGTTTGCTCATCAACGCAGCCGGTCTCCAGCAGTGACCATCTCCCGGCCCTAAACCCATCTCTGGAATACATAGACAACAAGGTGGCATAGAAACATAGGGAGTAGGTGCAGGAGTAGGCCATTCGGCCCTTCCAGCCTGCACCGCCATGCAATATGATCATGGCTGATCATCCAATATCAGTACCCCGTTCCTGCTTTCTCCCCATATGCCTTGATTCCGTTAACCTTTAGAGCTAAATCTAACTCTCTCTTGAAAACATCCAGGGACTTGGCCTCCACTGACTTCTGTGGCAGTGAATTCCACAGATTCACAACACTGTGTGAAAACATTTTTCCTCATCTAATTCCCAAATAGCCCAGCCTAATCTTATTCCTTACCCTTATTCTTAGCCCTTATTCTTAAACTGTACCCCTGGTTCCGGACACCCCCAACATCGGGAACATTTTTCCTGCATCGAGCCTGTCCAATCCCTTAATGTTATATATTTCTGTAAGATCCCCTCTCATCCGTCTAAATTCCAGTGAATATAAGCCCAGTCGCCCCATTCTTTCATCATTTCTCACTCCCGCCATCCAGGGAATTAACCTGGTGAACCTATGCCGCACTCTCTCAAGAGCAAGAATTGGTACGTTAGGAATTGTCCCACGTTACACTCCTATCTATCCGCTATAGCTCTGCCACCATAATCCCATCCAAACTGATCTCCAAGCTGCTGGACCTTGGAATCAGCTCCACCCTCTGCCACTGGATCTGCAACTTTCTGACCCTTCCAATCGGTGAAGATAGGTGACAGCATCTCATCCGCAATAATCATCAACACTGGTGCCCCGCAAGGATGCGTTCTCAGTCCACTAATACACTCCCTATACATGACACCAAGGCCAAATGTGGCTCTAATTCCATCTGCAAGTCTGCAAACGGCAACACTGTGGTGGGATGAATCACGACCAATAACGGGATGGAGTACAGGAAGGGTATGTCATAAGGTCATCAGTGATAGCAGTAGAATTAGGCCATTCAGCCCATCAGGTCTATCCCACCATTCAATCATGGCTGATCTATCTCTCCCTCCTTGCCCCAATCTCCTGCCTCCTCCCCATAACATCTGGTACCTGTACTAATCAAGAATCTATCTATCTCTGCCTTAGTAATATCCACTAACATGGCCTCCATTGTGGAAAATAACACCACAATTTCACGACCTTCTGACTAAAGATATTTCTCATTTCTTTCCTATAAATTCACGACCATCACTGTGTAGATCCACCCATGTTAGACTTCCCGAAATGCAATACCTCACAATTCTCTGCATAAAATTCCATCAACCATTCCCCAGTACACTTGGCCAATCGATCAAGACCCTACTGCAATTAATCACAACCATCTTCACTATCTGCAAAACCACCCACTTTTGTATCATCTGCAAACTTGCTAAACTTGCTCTGTAAGTTCTCATCTAAATCATTGATGTAGATGACAACAGTAACGGGCCCAGCACTGAACACTGAGGCACACCACTAGTCACAGGCCTGCAGTCTGAGAAGCAACCTTCCTTCCACCATCACCCTCTGCTTCCTTCCCTGAAGCCAAATTTCAATCCATTCAGCTCCCTCTCCTTGTAACTATATAAAGGTACAGATAAAAAAGTACTACGGCAAACTTTAAGGACCATTTAGACAGGTGCATGGACAGACAGACAGGCCATTTATAGGAATATGGGGATGGGACATGTTGGCCGGTGTGGGCAGGCAGGCAGGCAGGCTGGGCTGAAGATGCTGTGAGACTCTATGTCTCTATGGCTCTATAACTGGAGGGTGTGTGTGTGTGCACAAATAGTGCAGTAAGATATTCCTCACTTGGCCATGGATCTCTGTGCTGGGATCGTAGAACAGATTCATTTTAAGACAAAGCCGGTTAATCACACTTTTTAACATTATTATTACAGCAGTTTGTCCAATGGTCACACATGGATAGGGAACCTGCAAACATGTCCAATCTTCTACAGTGGGTCAGCACAAGGCAAATGTTGTCAGTGTTGCCAGTGGTGAAAATATATCTGGGTAGTGTGCGACGGAACTGGGAACTGGTTGTTATTTCAAATGTTTGACTATAAAGGGTTAACTGATGTTCAGTATCCATAATTAATCTCATCTGTCATGAGCACTAACTCCATCTTGCTGCTCTATCCTCGCTGGTAAACACGGTATGTGAAGATGCATTAACTTGTTATTTTCATCTTAATTGACAGTAGTTAGAAATACTAATTGCCCCTCTCCGGGATGCAATGGAAAGAAAAACACATAATGCGTTCAATTAAAGTGTAGCTTCAGATCTGAGAAAGGCGTAGTTAAGCAATGGTGCCGTATTCTTCGTCCAGTGGGACTATTAGTTCCACCCATTAAACACTAGCTGTGGCTCTGTTCAATCTGCAGTTTATTTTGTCATTAACTACTTCAGACCACCCAACAGGTAGATGTGAATTCAAACCCACGGATCAGACAAAAAGGTCGGTCTGAGTGTAAGTGACCAACTGACCCCCTAGGCTGTCAACACAATGGGACAGAGAAAGCTGCCACACACACACACACTCTCACACAGACTCTATTGATGTTGTTGTTTATCAAGTCATTCAAGAGAGCATATCTCCCATCATGCAGTGTAAAGCTGGTACTGGTCGAAAGTGAAATCAACACTTCAATGAGCAGCAGGTCCCTGTTATTAAAAATGACCAATGTATTGGTCAGGCAATTCTATTATGTTTTCCTCCTAATCAGTATGTTTGAGAAATGTGGCCACCTGTTGATGTTTCATTCATCTGATTCAAGGTGAGGGTTTATTGGTGACTAAATATCCAACACAGTTATCAGGTCAACGTTTAAAAGCAGTTTATTTGTAGGTGCTGTACCTGGCGCAAACTTCACACACAGGTTTACCGTGTTTCATAGAGAGGGATCGTGCACTTCAGTTCATCTGAACTATTCCCAATGCCCGGGATCGCACTACCTGTGCCCCGTGTCCAAGAGACAAGAAAGAGGAAGACAGTGCAGATCAGTAGGTGACTCAGGAGATGGTGCAGGGGGTGGGGGCTTCAGACATAGAGTCATACAGCATGGAAACAGGCCCTCTGGCCCAACTTGTCCATGCCCATGCCCCATACACTCGTACTACCAGCCTGTGTTTGACCCATATCCCTGTAAACCTGTCCTGTCCATGTACCTGTACACATTGATGTCTTCTTCTTCTGGCGTATGGCGTGCATAGCCTAATGATTTAGGACAACTTGTTCAGCCTGATATTCCGTTTGTGCACGTCAGGTTGATTGCATTCGTTGAAACAGGGCGTACCAGGTGAAGGCTGCAATCTCTATCCCCCACTCCCACTCTCTCTCCCCACTCCCCTCTCTCCCCACACTCCCCCCCCTCTCTCCCCACCCCCCTCTCCACCCCCACACTCCTCCCCACTCTCTCTCCCCACTCCCCCTCTCTGTCCCCCCACACTCCTCCCACTCTCTCTCCCCACTCCCCCCCTCTCTATCCCCACACTCTCCCACTCTCTCTCCCCCACCCCCCTCTCTATCCCCACACTCCCCCACCTCCCCTGCTGTCTAACAGAGCCAGAATTGGTCTCTCTGTCCCGACTGCTGCTATAATGTTCCCCCGAGGGGCCGTCACCCCAATAATATGCAGAAGGCAGTGCTTGTAGGAGAGGGGGAGAGCCACAGAGAGTCCTGCACTACCCGCTGCCTCTTCTGACGGCCACCCATGTGGCTGACCCTCATTGCGATCATGGCTGATCATCCACAATCAGTAACCCATGCCTGCCTTCTCCCCATACCCCTTGATTCTGCTAGCACCAAGAGCTCTATCTAACTATTTTAAATGCATCCGCTGAATTGGCCTCGGCTTCCTTCTGTGGCAGAGAATTCCACAAATTCAAACTCTCTGGGTGAAGTTTGATCTCATCTCCGTCTTCACCGTGTGAACCTACACTGCACTGCCTCAATTGCAAGGATGTCTTTCTTCAAATTAGGAGACCGAATTTCACACAATACTCCAGATATGGTCTCAGCAGGGCCCTATCCAACTGCAGAAGGACCTCTTTACTCCTATACTCAAATCCTGTTGTTATGAATGCCAACATGTCATTTGCTTCCTTCACTGCCTGTTGTACCCGCATCTTTACTCTCAGTGGTAGCCCTTGCTGTCTCCTCCCCTTCTCAGCTCTCCCTCAGCCCACTAGCTCCTCCTCTTCCTTTCTTCTTCCCCCCTCCCCCACCCTGCATCAGTCTGAAGAAGGGTTTTGGCCTGAAACATTGCCTATTTGCTTCGCTCCATAGATGCTGCTGCCTCCGCTGATTTTCTCCAGCAATTTTGTCTACCTTCAATTCTCCAGCATCTGCAGTTCCTTCTTGAACTCTACTTTCAGTGACTGATGCACAAGGACATCCAGGTCTCGTTGCACTTCCCTTTTCCCCTGGTTCTGGACTCCCCCAACAAATGGAACAGGTTTCCTGCCTCTAGCATGTCAAAACCCTTAATAATCTTATATGTTTAACAAAGATATCCTCTCATCCTTCAAAATCCCAGGGTATACAAGCCCAACCGCTCCATTCTCTCAGCATATGACAGTCCCACCATCCCGGGAATTAACCCTGTGAACTTACGCTGCACTCCCTCAACAACCTCTGATTTCTGTACTAATCAAGAATCTTTCCACCTATGCCTTACAAATATCCACTGACTTGGCCTCCACAGCCTTCTGAGGCAAAGAATTCCACAGATTCACCTCCCTCTGACTGAAGAAATTCCTCCTCCTCTCCTCCCAACATGAACATCCTTTATTTCTGAGGCTATGCCCTCTAGTCCTCGACTCAGCCACTAGTGGAAACATCTTCTCCACATCCACTCTATCAAAGCCTTTCACTATTCTGTATGTTTCAATGAGGTCCCGCCTCATTCTTCTAAACTCCAGCGAGTACAGGCCCAGTGCCGACAAACGCTCATCATAGTTTAACCTACTCATTCCTGGGACCATTCTTGTAACCCTCCTCTGGACCCTCTCCAGAGCCAGCACATCCTTCCTCATATATGGTGCCAGAATTGCTCAAATAGAGATGGGGCCTCTGCTGTTTCTGCGACCATGGACGAGACTACAGTACGGTGTGTTGCCTATCTGGTGCCAGATCTGAGCGGACACGGGACATTGGGTACTTTTATTAATGGCAGGCAGTGACTAGCGGTGTGCCGCAAGACTCAGTGCTGGGACCCCAGTTATTGACAATAGATATTAACAATGTGGACAAAGGAATTAAATGTAACATCTCCGTTTGTATATGACACTAAGCTGGGTGGCAGTGTGGGCTGCGAGGAGGATGCTATGAGGCTGCAGGTTGACGGATAGGTTGGGTGAGTGGGCAGATGCATGGAAGATTCAGTATAATGTGGATAAATGTGAGGTTATCCACTTTGTTGGTAAAAACAAGAAGGCAGATACAGCAGGCAGTGAAGAAAGCTAATAGCATGTTGGCCTTCATAGCAAGATGATTGCAGTATAGGAGCAAGGAGGTCCATATGCAGTTGTACAGGGCACTGGTGAGACCACACCTGGAGTATTGTGTGCAGTTTTGGTCTCCTAATTTGAGTAAGGACATTATTGCTATGGAGGGAATGCAGTGTATGTTCACCAGCTTAATTCCCGGGATGACGCGACTGACATAAGATGAAAGAATTGGCGTAAGGCGTGCACAGCCTAATGTTGTGGGACAACTTGTTCAGCTTGATATTCTGTTTGTGCAATCACTATCCCCACACTCTCCCCACTCCCCCCCCCTCTATCCCCACACTCCCCACTCTCCCCACCCCCCTCACTATCCCCACACTCCCCCACTCTCCCCACTCCCCCTCTCTATCCCCACACTCCCCCACTCTCCCCACTCCCCCTCTCTATCCCCACACTCCCCCACTCTCTCCCCACTCCCCCTCTCTATCCCCACACTCCCCCACTCTCCCCACTCCCCCTCTCTATCCCCCACACTCCCCCACTCTCCCCACTCCCCCTCTCTATCCCCCACACTCCCCCACTCTCTCCCCACTCCCCCTCTCTATCCCCACACTCCCCACTCTCTCTCCCCACTCCCCCTCTCTATCCCCACACTCCCCCCACTCTCTCTCTCTCCCCACTCCCCCTCTCTATTCCCCACACTCCCCCACTCTATCTCCCCCTCTCTATCCCCCACTCTCCCTCCTCACTCTCCCTCTCTATCCCCACACTCCCCACTCTCTCTCTCCCCACTCCCCCCTCTCTATCCCCACACTCCTCCCCACTCTCTCTCTCCCCACTCCCCCTCTCTACCCCCACACTCTCCCACTCTCTCTCTCCCCAAACCCCTCTCTATCCCCACACTCCCCCACCTCCCCTGCTGTCTAACAGAGCCAGAATTTGTCTCTCTGTCCCGACTGCTGCTGCAATGTTCCCCCGAGGGTCCGTCACCCCAATAATATGCAGAAGGCAGTGCTTGTAGGAGAGGGGGAGAGCCACAGAGAGTCCTGCACTACCCGCTGCCTCTTCTGACGGCCACCCATGTGGCTGACCCTCATTGCGATCATGGCTGATCATCCACAATCAGTAACCCATGCCTGCCTTCTCCCCATACCCCTTGATTCCGCTAGCCCAAGAGCTCTATCTAACTATTTTAAATGCATCCGCTGAATTGGCCTCGGCTGCCTTCTGTGGCAGAGAATTCCACAAATTCACAACTCTCTGGGTGAAGTTTTTTCTCATCTCCGTCTTCACTAAAACATCTTCTATATCTCTCTCTTTTCTTAACCCAACCAGTCTGAAGAAGGGTCTAGACCCGAAACGTCACCCATTCCTACTCTCCCAACATCTGTAACATTTGTCCTCCATCTACCCAGTCCGATCCTCGAAGAATTGTATATGTTTCTACAAGATTCCCTCTCATCCTTATTAATTCCACCGAATACAAGCAGGGTCGACCCATTCTTTCATCATATATCAGACCGGCCATCCCGGGAATAAACCTGTCGATCCTACGCTGCACTCCCCCAATAGCAAGAATGTCCTTCCTCAAATTAGGAGACCAACATTGTACACAATGCTCCAGGTGTGATCTCACCAAGGCCCTGTACAACTGCAGTACATCTAGAGTATTGTGTTCAGTTTTGGTCACCGTGCAAATATGTTGTCAAACTGGAAAGGGTGCAGAGAAGATTAACGAGGCTGTTGCTAGGATACGCGGGTCTGAGTTATAGAAGGAGATTGGGAAGGCCAGGACTTTATTCCTTGGAGCGCTGGAGGGTGAGGAGTGAATTATAGAGATTAACAAAATCATGAGAGGAATAGATCAGGTAAATACACAGCTGGACGAGGGAATTAAAGAACGAGTTTGATGAGGGAACTACAGTGGCTTGCAAAAGTTTTCATACCCCTTGAACTTTTCCACATTTTGTCACGTTACAACCACAAACGTAAATGTATTTTATTGGGATTTTATGTGATAGACCAACACAAAGTGGGGCATAATTTGGAAGTGGAACGCCAATGATACATGGTTTTCACATTTTTTCTACAATTAAAAAACTGAAAAGTGTGGCGTGCAAAGGTATTCAGCCACCTTTACTCTGATACCCCTAAATAAAATCCAGTGCAACCAATTGTCTTCATAAATCACCTAATTAGTAAATAGAGTCCACTTGTGTATAATCTAATCACAGTATAAATACAGCTGTTCTGTGAAGGCCTCAGAGGTTTGTTAGATAACATTAGTAAACAAACAGCATCATGAAGCCCAAGGAACACACCAGACAGGTCAGTGATAAAGTTGTGAAGAAGTTTAAAGCAGGGTTAGGTTATAAAAAATATCCCAAGCTTTGAACATCTCACAGAGCACTGTTCAATCCATCATCCGAAAATGGAAAGAGTACGGCACAACTGCAAACCTACCAAGACATGGCCGTCCACCTAAACTGACAGGCCGGGCAAGGAGAGCATTGATCAGAGAAGCAGCCAAGAGGCCCATGGTAACTCTGGAGGAGCTGCAGAGATCCACAGCTCAGGTGGGAGAATCTGTCCACAGGACAACTATTAGTCGTGCACTCCACAAATCGGCCTTTATGGAAGAGTGGCAAGAAGAAAGCCATTGTTGAAACAAAGCCATAAGAAGTCCCGTTGCAGTTTGCTACAAGCCATGTGGGGGACACAGCAAACATGTGGAGGAAGGTGCTCTGGTCTGATGAGACCAAAATTGAAGTTTTTGGCCTAAATGCAAAACGCTATGTGTGGCGGAAAACTAACACTGCACATCACCCTGAACACACCATCCCCACTGTGAAACATGGTGGTGGCAGCATCATGCTGTGGGGATGCTTTTCTTCAGCAGGGACAGGGAAGCTGGTCAGAGTTGATGGGAAGATGGATGGAGCCAAATGCAGGGCAATCTTGGAAGAAAACCTGTTAGAGTCTGCAAAAGACTTGAGACTGGAGTGGATGTTCACCTTCCAGCAGGACAACGACCCTAAACATACAGCCAGAGCTACAATGGAATGGTTTGGTCAAAGCATATTCATGTGTTGGAATGGCCCAGTCAAAGTCCAGACCTAAATCCAATTGAGAATCTCTGGCAAGACTTGAAAATTGCTTGTTCACAGACGCTCTCCATCCAATCTGACTGAGCTTGAGCTATTTTGCAAAGAAGAATGGGCAAACATTTCAGTCTCTAGATGTGCAAAGCTGGTAGAGACATACCCCAAAAGACTTGCAGCTGTAATTGCAGCGAAAGGTGGTTCTACAAAGTATTGACTCAGGGGGGGCTGAATACTTTTGCACGCCACACTTTTCAGTTCTTTATTTGTAATAAAATTTGGAAACCATGTATCATTTTCCTTCCACTTCACAATTATGCACCACTTTGTGTTGGTCGATCACATGAAATCCCAATAAAATACATTTACGTTTGTGGTTGTAACGTGACAAAATGTGGAAAAGTTCAAGGGGTATGAATGCTTTTGCAAGCCACTGTATGTATATGACGGTTTAGACGAGTGAATTAAATGTAACATCTCTACGTTTGTGGATGACACATACTATAGCTATGTGGCAGTGTGAGCTGCGAGGAGGATGCTATGAGGCTGCAGAGTGACTTGGATAGGTTGGGTGATTGGGCTGGAGCAAGGCAGATGCAGTATATGGTGGATCAATGTGAGGTTATCCACTTTGGTAGCAGGAACAGGAAGGCAGATTATTATCTGAAAGGTGTCAGATTGGGACAAGCGGAGGTGCAACGAGACCTGGGTGTGTTTATACATTAGTCACTGAAAGTAAGCATGCAGGTACAGCAGGCAGTAAAGAAAGCCATTGACATGTTGGCCTTCATTGCGAGAGGAATTGAGTTTAGAAACAAGGAGGCCCTACTGTATTTGTACAAGGCCCTGGTGAGACCACACCTGGAGTATTGTGTACAATTTCAGTCTCCTAATTTGAGCAAGGCCATTATTTCCATTGAGGGAATGCAGTGTAGGTTGACAAGATTAATTCCCGGGATGGCGGGACTGACATATAATGAAATAATGGGTCGACTCGGCTTGTATTCGCTGGAATTTTGAAGGACAGAGGGAATTTTATAGAAACATATACAATTCAGTGGATTTTACAGGGTACATGATGGAAATATGTTCCCGCTGTTGGGAGAGTCCAGAACCAGGGGTCACAGTTTAAGAATTTGGACGGAGATGAGTAAAGACATTATTAACCCGGAGAGATGTGAATCTGTGGAATTATCTGCCACATAAATCAGTGGAGGTCAAACCACTGGGTGTTTTCAAGATTGAGTTAGATTTAGCTCTTCGGGCTAAGGGAATCAAGGGATATGGGGAACAAACTGATTTTGGATGATCAGCCATGATAGTATTGAATGGCCGTTCTGACAAAGGGCCGAATGGCCGACTCCTGTACCTATTTTCTATGGTTCTTTATTTCTATCTTTCTAGTCAGGAAAAGTTCGGTAAACTGTTGACACTGAAGGCAGATAGATGCCCAGAGCCTCATGGCCTGCATCACAGAGAACTCAAGGAGGTGGCCCTGGAAATCGTGGATGACTGGTGATCATTGTCCAATGTTCTATAGACTCTGGATCAGTTCCCGTGGACTGGAGGGGAGCTAATGTAACGCCACAGTTTACGAAAGGATGGAGAGAGAAAACAGGGCATCATAGACAGTTAGCCCGGCATCGGTAGAACATGTTTGAGTCCCCCCCCCCTCCCTCTCCCCCCCCTACCTCTCCCCCTCCCTCTCCCCCCCCTCTCCCCCTCCCCTCCCTCCCCTCCCCCTCCCTCTCCCCCTCCTCTCTCCCCCTCCCTCTCCCCCTCCCTCCCCCTCCCATCTCCCCCTCCCTCCCTCCCCTCCCCTCCCCTCCCTCCCCTCTCCCCCTCCCTCACCCCCTCCCTCTCCCTCCCCCCTCCCCTCCCCCTCCCTCTCCCCTCCCTCACCCTCCCCTCACCCCCTCCTCACCCCCTCCCTCTCACCCCCCTCCCCCTCCCTCCCCCTCTCCCCCCCTCCCCTCACCCCTCCCCCTCCCCCTCCCTCCTCCCCCCTCACCCTCCCCCTCCCTCACCCCCCCCTCCCCCTCCCTCTCCCCCTCCCTCTCCCCTCTCCCCCCCCTCTCCCCCTCCCCTCTCCCCCTCCCTCACTCCCACCCTCACCCCCCCTCTCCCCCTCTCCCCCTCCCCTCACCCCCTCTCCCCCTCCCTCACCCCCTCCCTCTCCCCTCACCCAATCCCATTCACTCTACCCTCTCCCCTACTCTTGCCCCCTCCCCACCCCTCGCAATCAACCTCCCCTTCACCCTCTCTCTCATTGCCCTTCCTCCTGCCTCTCCCCTGCCCCTCCATCACCCCCTCCCCCTCCCTACACCAACTCCTCCTCCCCCCTCCTCAACCCCCTCCCCCTCCCCCTCACTGTCCCTCTCTCTCCACCAACTCCTCCTCCTCCTCGACCCCCTCCGTGTCCCCCTCTGGATGCCCAGTATTTTACTCAGTGGGGGAATCAATGACCTTCGCACACAGGTTCAAGGTGAAGGGGAAAACATTTAATAGGAATCCGAGGGGTAACTTTTCCACACAGAGGGTGGTGGATGTATGGAACAAGCTGCCAGAGGAGGTAGTTGAGGCTGGGACTATCCCGCCGTTCAAGAAACAGTTAGACAGGTACAAGGAGAGGTCAGGATTGGAGGGATATGGACCAGGCGCAGGCAGGTGGGACTAGGGTAGCTGGGACATTGTTGGCCGTTGTGGGCCAGTTGGGCCGAAGGGCCTGTTTCCACACGGTATCACTCTATGACTCGATGACTCTGTCACCCTCTCTCCCCTCTCCCCCTCCCCTCCCCAGCTACCTCCCCCTGCCTCCCTTGCCCTTCCTCTCCCCCTCCCCTCCCCAGCTACCTCCCCCTGCCTCCCTTGCCCTTCCTCTGCCTCCCTCCCCTCCCCAGCTACCTCCCCCTGCCTCCCTTGCCCTTCCTCTGCCTCCCTCCCCTCCCCAGCTACCTCCCCCTGCCTCCCTTGCCCTTCCTCTGCCTCCCTCCCCTCCCCAGCTACCTCCCCCTGCCTCCCTTGCCCTTCCTCTGCCTCCCTCTCCCTGCCTCTCATTCGCTCCCCTTCTTTCCCCTTCTCTCTGCCCTCTCTCTTCCCCTCCGTCTCCCCCTCTCTCCCTCCCTCTCTCTTGTCTCCCCCTGTATCTCCACATCTCACTCTCTCTCTCTACCCCGCTCGCGTTCTCTATTGCTCTAGTGTCTTCCTCTTCTACTGGACATTGTGAAAGGGGGAGGTGAGCAGCCAGAGCTCATGGTCCATATTACTAGCAAAGACACAGGTAGGAAGGGAGATGAGGGAGGGAGTGAGACAGGTTGGGAAAGTGGGCAATGAAGTGGCAGATGGAATATAGTGGAGCAAAGTGTGGAGTCTGCATTTTGGTTGTTGGAATAAAGGCGTAGACTATTTTATAAATGGGGAGGGAATCCAGAAATCGGAGATGCAAAGGCACTTGGGAATGCTGGTGCAGGATTCCCAAAAAGTTAATCTGCAAGTTGAATCGGTAGTAAAGAAAGCAAACTCAATGTTAGTATTTATTTCAAGAGGACATGTCTGCAAAAACAGGGATGTGATGTTGAGGCTCAATGAGGTGCGGGTAAGGCCACATTCAGAATATTGTGAGCTATTTTATGCACCGTATCTAAGGATGTGCTGGCTATGGAGAGGGTCCAGAGGAGGTTTACAAGAATATCCCCAGGAATGAGCACGTTAACCCATGATGAGCGTCAGTCGGCACTGGGCCTGTACTCAGTGGAGTTTAGAAGAATCCTCATTGAAACATACGGAATAGGGAAAGGCTTTGATAGAGTGTGTGTGGAGAAGGTGTTTCCACTAGAGTCTAGGACTACAGGTCATGGCCTCAGAATTAAAGGATGTTCTGTTAGGAAGGAGATGCTGAGGAATGTCTTCAGTCAGAGGGTGGTGAACCTGTGGAAATCTTTGCCACATAGGGCTGTGGAGGCCAAGTCAGTGGATAATGTTAAAGCAGAGACAGATGGAATCTTGATTAGTACAGGTGTCAGATAGACTTGATTGAGTTTATGTTCAGTATATCCTTATCTGATTATATAGCATGCACAACAAAGCTCGACACTGTAGCTCGGTACATGGGCAGAGCATTAAATAGGAAAGGTGCATTCATTCTGATGGGATTCTGTAGGTTTCCCAGACGCCAGCTGAGGAACAGCAGAGGAACTGTGACAAGTCTCAGGTGATGCTTTGCTATGTCATGAGCCCAGTAAATGATAGAGTCGTTGAGAGTGTTGCCCAATAGAGCACAGTTGGACGACAGGAAGGTGACATCAGATATACATGTACTGAGACGGACAAGGGCTGATTGGGGACAGTCAGCACAGATTTGTACGTGGGAGATCGTGTCTCACGAACCTGATTGAGCTTCTTGAAGATGTGACCAAAAACGTTGATGATGACAGAGCTGTCGACGTTGTAAATGTGGATTTGAGCAAAGGTATTTTACAAGCATCCACATGGTAGGCTGCTCTGGAAGGAAGATTGCAAGGGATCCAAGGAGAGAGCTGAATGGATAGAAACTTGGCTTCATGGAAGGAAGCAGAGGGTGATGGTGGAGGGTTGTTTTTCAGACGGGAGGCCTGTGACTAGTGGTGACAACGTACAAGGCATGAGCAGCAATTTGCAGCTGACACTAAACTGGGAGGTATTGTAGATACTGGAAATGTTTGTGAGAAATTGCAGCAAGATCTTGATCGGTTGGGCAGGTGGGCTGAGGAATGTCTGATGGTGTTTAATACAGAGAAATGTGAGGTGTTGCATTTAGTGAAGTTTAATAAGGGCAGCACCTACACAGTGAATGGTCGGGCTCTGGGAAGTGCTGTGGAGCAGAGGGATCTACGAGTGCAGTTACATAGTTCCTTGCAAGTGGCATGATGGGTAGATAGGGTGATTAAAAAGGCATTTGGCACATTGGCCTGCATCAGAGTATTGTGTAGACGTTGGGAGGTCATGTTACAGATGTATAAGACGTTGATGAGAACACAGTTAGTGTATTGTGTTCAGTGTTGGTCACCGTGTTCTGGGAAATATGTTGTCAAGCTGGAAATGGTGCAGATAAGTTTAACGAGGCTGTTGCCAGGACACGAGGGCCTGAGCTATAGAGGGAGATTGGGCAGGCAAGGACTTTATTCCTTGGAGCGCAGGGGAGTGGGGAGTGATCTTATAGAGATGTAGACATCATGACAGGAATAGATCAGGTAAATACACAGTCTACTGCCCAGATTAGGGGAATCAAGAACCAGGGACATGGGTATCAGGTGAGGGGGGAAATATTTAATAGGAACATGAGGAGTGACTATTTACACAAAGGGCGTTGTGTATATGGAACGAACTGCCAGAGGAGGTAGTTGAGGCAGGTACTATCATAATACATGAGATATATCTGTGCAGGTACATGGATGGGATAGGTGTAGAGGGACATGGGCCAGTTGACATAGTGTAGATGGAGCGTGTTGTTTGGAGTGGGCAAGTTGGGTCGCAGGGCCTGTTTCCATGCTGTATGACTCCATGCCCATTGACCATTAAGCATCTGCTTATCAACCACACCCCCTTGACCTGTATCCACCCCCCCACTCACCAAGGTTTGTCCTGACCCTCTCTCCACCTTTCTCATCCCCCCCCCCCCCCCAACGCAATCAGTTTGAAGAAGGGTCCCAAGCAAAACCCCACATATCCATGTTCTCCAGAGATGCTGCCTGATGCACTGAGATACTCCAGCACTCTGTGTCTTTATTGTGAACCAGCATCTGTAGTTCTTGTATCTCCTGGTTACTGTTACAGTTTTAAGGGACGTCACTCGATATGTTTGCATCAGACAGAATCCCGGTGCACATGTTCATAATACATTGTTCATAAATTTATTTCCAATAAAGATAGATATCTCTATTGAGGGTGAAGTTTACCATTACTACACATTGATCCCGGTTCCATTCACTCTTCGGGTGCTGTCCATGTGGAGTCTGTATGTTCTTCCCGTGATGTGTGGGTTTTTCTCCGGGTGCTCCGGTTTCTCCACCAGACAGAGGTGGTGGGTAGTTGGAACGAGCTGCCGTAGGAGGGAGTTAAGGCAAGTACCATATCAACAGTTGAAGTACACTTGGACAAGGATACGAACAGGAGAGTGTGAGAGGGACAAGGGCCAAACACGGGCAGGTGGGACTGGTATAGATGGGGCATCTTGGTCAGAATGGGCACGTTGGGCCGAAGGGTCTATTTCCGTGCTGTGTGACTCTATGCAAGGTTCCGTACAAGTGGCCAGGGTGGTGAAGAAGACACTTGCCTTCATGGGCAAGCGGGCTGAGCACAAAGGTTGTGGCATCGTGATACATCTGTACATCTCGTTGGTAAGACCACACTTGGAGTACTGTGCAACAACTCTGGTCACCAAGCCACAGGAAGGATGCCATTGTATTGGACAGGCTACAAACGAGGTTCACCAGGAATGTTAGCTGGGCTGGCAGACTTAATATGGGGAGAGGTTGGATAATCTGGGGCCTTTTCCTTTGGAGAGTGGGAGGATGAAGCGTGACCTTATTGAGGTGTACAGGTTCACGAGGAGCATGATTTAAACTACCATACACAAGTAAGGTATATGTCGTAATAAGCATCGGGCAGTGGCTCTGACATCCACCATCATGAAATGCTTTGAGAGACTGGTGTTGGCGCATATTAACTCCAGTATCCCAGCCAGCCTTGATCCATTACAGTTTGCTCATCAACGCAGCCGGTCTCCAGCAGTGACCATCTCCCGGCCCTAAACCCATCTCTGGAATACATAGACAACAAGGTGGCATAGAAACATAGGGAGTAGGTGCAGGAGTAGGCCATTCGGCCCTTCCAGCCTGCACCGCCATGCAATATGATCATGGCTGATCATCCAATATCAGTACCCCCGTTCCTGCTTTCTCCCCATATGCCTTGATTCCGTTAACCTTTAGAGCTAAATCTAACTCTCTCTCTTGAAAACATCCAGGGACTTGGCCTCCACTGACTTCTGTGGCAGTGAATTCCACAGATTCACAACACTGTGTGAAAACATTTTTCCTCATCTAATTCCCAAATAGCCCAGCCTAATCTTATTCCTTACCCTTATTCTTAGCCCTTATTCTTAAACTGTACCCCTGGTTCCGGACACCCCCCAACATCGGGAACATTTTTCCTGCATCGAGCCTGTCCAATCCCTTAATGTTATATATTTCTGTAAGATCCCCTCTCATCCGTCTAAATTCCAGTGAATATAAGCCCAGTCGCCCCATTCTTTCATCATTTCTCACTCCCGCCATCCAGGGAATTAACCTGGTGAACCTATGCCGCACTCTCTCAAGAGCAAGAATTGGTACGTTAGGAATTGTCCCACGTTACACTCCTATCTATCCGCTATAGCTCTGCCACCATAATCCCATCCAAACTGATCTCCAAGCTGCTGGACCTTGGAATCAGCTCCACCCTCTGCCACTGATCTGCAACTTTCTGACCCTTCCAATCGGTGAAGATAGGTGACAGCATCTCATCCGCAATAATCATCAACACTGGTGCCCCGCAAGGATGCTTTCTCAGTCCACTAATACACTCCCTATACATGACACCAAGGCCAAATGTGGCTCTAATTCCATCTGCAAGTCTGCAAACGGCAACACTGTGGTGGGATGAATCACGACCAATAACGGGATGGAGTACAGGAAGGGTATGTCATAAGGTCATCAGTGATAGCAGTAGAATTAGGCCATTCAGCCCATCAGTCTATTCCTGCCATTCAATCATGGCTGATCTATCTCTCCCTCCTTGCCCCAATCTCCTGCCTTCTCCCCATAACATCTGGTACCTGTACTAATCAAGAATCTATCTATCTCTGCCTTAGTAATATCCACTAACATGGCCTCTATTGTGGAAAATAACACCACAATTTCACGACCTTCTGACTAAAGATATTTCTCATTTCTTTCCTAAAATTCACGACCATCACTGTGTAGATTCTCCACATGTTAGACTTCCCGAAATGCATTACCTCACAATTCTCTGCATAAAATTCCATCAACCATTCCCCAGTACACTTGGCCAATCGATCAAGACCCTACTGCAATTAATCACAACCATCTTCACTATCTGCAAAACCACCCACTTTTGTATCATCTGCAAACTTGCTAAACTTGCTCTGTAAGTTCTCATCTAAATCATTGATGTAGATGACAACAGTAACGGGCCCAGCACTGAACACTGAGGCACACCACTAGTCACAGGCCTGCAGTCTGAGAAGCAACCTTCCTTCCACCATCACCCTCTGCTTCCTTCCCTGAAGCCAAATTTCAATCCATTCAGCTCCCTCTCCTTGTAACTATATAAAGGTACAGATAAAAAAGTACTACGGCAAACTTTAAGGACCATTTAGACAGGTGCATGGACAGACAGACAGGCCATTTATAGGAATATGGGGATGGGACATGTTGGCCGGTTGGGCAGGCAGGCAGGCAGGCTGGGCTGAAGATGCTGTGAGACTCTATGTCTCTATGGCTCTATAACTGGAGGGTGTGTGTGTTCACAAATAGTGCAGTAAGATATTCCTCACTTGGCCATGGATCTCTGTGCTGGGATCGTAGAACAGATTCATTTTAAGACAAAGCCGGTTAATCACACTTTTTAACATTATTAATACAGCAGTTTGTCCAATGGTCACACATGGATAGGGAACCTGCAAACATGTCCAATCTTCTACAGTGGGTCAGCACAAGGCAAATGTTGTCAGTTGTTGCCAGTGGTGAAAATATATCTGGGTAGTGTGCGACGGAACTGGGAACTGGTTGTTATTTCAAATGTTTGACTATAAAGGGTTTAACTGATGTTCAGTATCCATAATTAATCTCATCTGTCATGAGCACTAACTCCATCTTGCTGCTCTATCCTCGCTGGTAAACACGGCACGTGAAGATGCATTAACTTGTTATTTTCATCTTAATTGACAGTGGTTAGAAATACTAATTGCCCCTCTCCGGGATACAATGGAAAGAAAAACACGTAATGCGGACAATGAAAGTGTAGCTTCAGATCTGAGAAAGGCGTAGTTAAGTAATGGTGCCGTATTCTTCGTACAGTGGGAATATTATTTCCAGCCATTAAACACTAGCTGTGGCGCTGTTCAATCTGCAGTTTATTTTATCATGAACTACATGATAGATGTGACTTCAAACCCACGGATCAGACAGCAAGGTCGGTCTGAGTGTAAGTGACCAACTGACCCCCTAGGCTGTCCACACAGTGGTACACACACACACACACATATTCTATTGATGTTCTTGTTTATCAAGTCATTCAAGAGAGCATATCTCCCATCATGCAGTGTAAAGCTGGTACTGGTAGAAAGTGAAATCAACACTTCAATGAGCAGCAGGGACTGTTATTAAAAATTACCAATGTATTGGACAGGCAATTCTATGATGTTTTCCTCTTAATCTGTATGTTTGAGAAATGTGGCCACCTGTTGATGTTCATGGCTAAATAACAAAACAGTTGTCAGTCACCATTCATCTATGGGTGAGGGTCGGTGGCCGGGATCGCACTACCTGTGCCCCGTGTTCAAGAGACAAGAAAGAGGAAGACAGTGCAGATCAGTAGGTGACTCAGGAGCTGGTGCAGGGGGTGGGGACTTCAGACATAGAGTCATACAGCATGGAAACAGGCCCTCTGGCCCAACTTGTCCATGCCCATGCCCCATACACTCGTACTACCAGCCTGTGTTTGACCCAGATCCCTGTAAACCTGTCCTGTCCATGTACCTGTACACATTGATATCTTCTTCTTATGGCGTATGGCGTGCATAGCCTAATGATTTAGGACAACTTGTTCAGCCTGATATTCCGTTTGTGCACGTCAGGTTGATTGCATTCGTTGAAACAGGGCGTGCCCGGTGAAGGCTGCAATCTCTATCCCCACACTCCTCCCACTCTCTCTCCCCACTCCCCCTCTCTGTCCCCACACTCCTCCCCACTCTCTCTCCCCCCTCCCCCTCTCTATCCCCACACTCCTCCCACTCTCTCTCCCCACTCCCCCTCTCTACCTCCACACTCCTCCCACTCTCTCTCCCCAACCCCCCTCTATCCCCACACTCCCCCACCTCCCCTGCTGTCTAACAGAGCCAAATTGGTCTCTCTGTCCCGACTGCTGCTACAATGTTCCCCCGAGGGGCCGTCACCCCAATAATATGCAGAAGGCAGTGCTTGTAGGAGAGGGGAGATTACACAGAGAGTCCTGCACTACCCGCTGCCTCTTCTGACGGCCACCCATGTGGCTGACCCTCATTGCGATCAATGGCTGATCATCCACAATCAGTAACCAATGCCTGCCTCTCCCCATACCCCTTGATTCCCTCCGCTAGCACCAAGAGCTCTATCTAACTATTTTAAAATGCATCCGCTGAATTGGCCTCGGCTGCCTTCTGTGGCAGAGAATTCCCACAAATTCAAACTCTCTGGGTGAAGTTTGATCTCATCTCCGTCTTCACCGTGTGAACCTACAACTGCACTGCCTCAATAGCAAGGATGTCTTTCTTCAAATTAGGAGACCGAATTTCACACAATACTCCAGATATGTCTCATCAGCAGGGCCCTATCCAACTGCAGAAGGACCTCTTTACTCCTATACTCAAATCCTGTTTCTTATGAATGCCAACATGTCATTTGCTTCCTTTACTCCTGTTGTACCCCGCATCTTTACTCTCAGTGGTAGCCCTTGCTGTCTCCTCCCCTTCTTCAGCTCTCCCTCAGCCCACTGGCTCCTCCTCTCCTTTCTTCTTCCCCCCCTTCCCCCACCCTGCATCAGTCTGAAGAAGGGTTTTGGCCTGAAACATTGCCTATTTGCTTCGCTCGCTTAGATGCTGCTAGCCATCGCTTATTTTTCTCCAGCAATTTTGTCTACCTTCAATTCTCCAGCATTCTGCAGTTCCTTCTTGAACTCTTTACTTTCAGTGACTGATGCACGAGGACATCCTGGTCTCGTTGCACTTCCCTTTTTCCCCTGGTTCTGGACTCCCCCAACAAAGGGAACAGGTTTCCTGCCTCTAGCATGTCAAAACCCTTAATAATCTTATATGTTTAACAAAGATATCCTCTCATCCTTCAAAATCCCAGGGTACAATCAAGCCCAACGCAAATTCTCTCTCAGCATATGACAGTCCCACCATCCCGGGAATTAACCCTGTGAACTTACGCATCACTCCCTCAACAACCTCTGATTTCTGTACTAATCAAGAATCGTTCCACACCTATGTCTTACAAATATCCACTGACTTGGACCTCCACAGCCTTCTGTGGCAAAGAATCCACAGATTTCTTCCCTCTGACTGAAGCAATTCCTCCTCCACTCTCCTTCCAACATGAACATCCTTTATTTCTGAGGCTATGCCCTCTAGTCCTCGACTCAGCCACTAGTGGAAACATCTTCTCCACATCCACTCTATCAAAGCCTTTCACTATTCTGTATGTTTCAATGAGGTCCCGCCTCATTCTTGTAAACTCCTCCAGCGAGTAACAGGGCCCAGTGCCGACAAACGCTCATCATAGGTTTAAACCTACTCATTCCTGGGACCATTCTTGAAAACCTCCTCTGGACCCTCTCAAGAGCCAGCACATCCTTCGCTTCCCCCATATATGGTGCCAGAATTGCTAAAATAGAGATGGGCCTCTGCTGTTTTCTGCGACCATGGACGAAGACTACAGTACGGTGTGTTGCCTATCTGGTGCCAGATCTGAGCGGACACGTGGACATTGGGTACTTTTATTAATGGCAGGCAGTGACTGGCGGTGTGCCGCAGACTCAGTGCTGGCACCCCAGTTTATTGACAATTGATATTAACAATGTGGACCCAAAGGAATTAAATGTAACATCTCCGTTTGTATTATGACACTAAGCTGGGTGGCAGTGTGGGGCTGCGAGGAGGATGCTATGAGGCTGCAGGTTGAACGGATAGGTTGGGTGAGTGGGCAGATGCATGGAAGATTCAGTATAATGTGGATAAATGTGAGGTTTATCCCACTTTTGTTGGTAAAAACAAGAAGGCAGAATACAGCAGGCATGTGAAGAAAGCTAATAGCATGGTGGCCTTCATAAGCCAAGATGATTGCAGTATAGGAACAAGGAGGTCCATATGCAGTTGTACAGGGCACTGGTGAGACCACACCTGGAGTATTGTGCGCAGTTTTGGTCTCCTAATTTGAGTCAGGACATTATTGCTATATGAGGGAATGCAGTGTATTTTCGCCAGCTTAATTCCCGGGATGACGCGACTTGACAGAAGATAAAGAATTGGCGTAATGGGCGTAGCCTAAAGTTGTGGGACAACTTGTTCAGCTTGATATTCTGTTTGTGTGCAATCACTATCCCCCACTGCCCCACTTCCCCCTCTCTATCCCCACACTCCCCCACTCCTCCCCCATAACCCCCTCTATCCCCACACTCCCCCACTCTCCGGCACTTCACCCCTCTCTAACCCCACACTCCCCACTCCTCTCCCCACTTCCCCCTCACTATCCCACAACACCCCACTCATTTCATCTCCATCCCCACACTCCCCCACGTCTCCCATCTCCCCTCTCTATGCCCACACCCCCCCACTCTCTCCTAAAAACCTCTCCCCACTCCCCCTTCCTCAATCCCCACACTCCTCCCCTCTCTCTCTCTCCCCAATCCACCCTCTCTATCCCCACACTACCACCCCACTCTCTCTCCCCACTCTCCCCCTCCTACTCACCCCTCTATTATTCCGCACTCCCCCTCTCTATTCTAACCCGCACACTCCTCCCCACTCTCTCTCCCCACTCCCCCTCTCTCTCTCCCCACTCACTCTCTCTTCCCACTCCCCCTCTCCCCACACTCACTCCTCCTCCCCACACCCCCTCTCTATCCCCAACTCCTCCCACTCTCTCTCCCTTTCCCCCTCTCTATCCCACACTCCCCACCTCCCCTGCAGTCTAACAGAGCCAGAATATCGGTCTCCCTCTCCTGACTGCTGCTGCAAATGTTCCCCGCGAGGGGCCGTCCACACCCAATAATAATGCATAAGGCAGTGCTTGTAGGAGAGGGGTGAGAGCCACAGAGAGTCCCTGCACTACCCGCTGCCTCTTCTGAACGGCACCCATGTGGCAGAACCTCATTGCGATCATGGCTGATCATCCACAATCAGTAACCCATGGCCCTGCCTTCTCCCCCATACCCCTTGATTCCGCTAGCACGTAAAGAGCTCTCTAACATATTTTAAAAGCATCCGCTGAATTGGCCTCGGCTGCCTTCTGTGGCAGAGAATTCCACAAATTCAAAAATCTCTGGTAGTTGAAGTTTTTTTTCATCTACGTCTTCACAGCGTGAAAACCTAAGCTGCCACTGCTCAATAGCAAGGATGGCTTGCTTAAAATTAGGGACCCAAATTTCAACACACATATCTCCAGTTATGGTCTCAGCAGGGCCCTGTCCAATTAAATAATGGACCGCTTTACATCTTATTCTCAGATCATTCTTGTGATGAAGGCAATATTTCATTCGCTTTCTTCAATGCCTGTTGTACCCGGCATCTTTTCTTTCTGTGACTGATGCAGTCACAAGGGCATCCAGGTCTTGTTGTGCATTCCCTTTATTCCCCTGGTTCTGCTCCCCCCAACATAGGGAACACGTTTACTGCCTCTACCATGTACAACCATTAATAATCTTATATGTTTCAAAAAAGATCTGCTCATTTGACCCATATCCCTGTCAACATGAATTACACATGAAGGTTAAATGCTAACCATAGACTGGCATCTTTGTGAACTGATGTTGTTACAATGTGAGAGATACATTCTGCAATCTGTACCTGCTCTGTTACTCCCACATATTGTCCATGAGATTGATTGATTTTATAATAACAACATAATAATCGGAATAAGGAATTAAGCCTTTCGGCCCAGCATGTCTTTCTTCTGCCTGATCCCCAATATCCTCTGAATCTGTGCTAATCAAGAATGTATCTATCTCTGCCTTTAATGGGATCACTGACGGCCTCCACGGCCCTTCTGTGGCAAAACATAATCACAGATTCACACCCTCTGACTAAATTACGTTTATTCTCAAACATTCTAAAGGAAGTCTGTAATTCTTGATGAGGCATTGACATCTCAGTCCTAAACTCCTTCCACTAGTGGGAAACCTCCTTCTCCCCATCCACTCTATCCAAGCTGTTTCATTATTCTGCATGTTTCAATGTGGTCCCACTTATTCATCTAAACTTCAGCGAGTACAGGCTAGTGCCGATAACATGATATGGTTAACCTACTCATTCTGGATCATTATTGTAAACCCCCTCTGAACCTCTCCAGAGCCAGCACATCCCCTTCTCAGATTTATGGTACCAAATTGCTCACAATATTCCAAAATGTGGTGACCAGAGCCTATTTATCGCATGGTAGATCAGGGTGTAAAGAAAGCTTTTGGTGTGCTGGCTTATAAATCAGAGCATTGAATATAGGAGTAGGGAAGTAATGTTAAAATTGTACAAGCATGGTAGACAATTTGGAGGATGGTGCCCAATTTTTGGTCGCATCTAATTATAGATGGATTTAGGATGTCCCAACAAAATAGAGAGAGTACAGAGGAGATTTACTAGACGTTGCCAGGGTTCAGCAAATATTTTTCAGAGAAGGTTTTGAACAAGTTAGGTCTTTATTATTTGGAGGCAGAAGGTTTTAAGGGGGGACATTTTTGAGGTTTTAAAAAGATGAAAGGGATTGACCCGAGTTGACGTGGATAGCTTTCCATTTGGGTAGGGAAGATTCAAACAGAGGGCATGACATGAAGAATTAAGGGGACAGAAGTTTAGGGGTAACGTGAGGGGAACATTTTACTAGAGGGTGGAGGCTGGTGTGGAATGAGCTTCCAGCAGAGGTGGTGGAGGCAGGATCGATTTTAACAATTTAAAAAGTAAATGGATAGTATATGGACGGAAGGGATGTAGCGGTATGGTCTGAGTGCAGTAAGTGGGACTAGGGAATACAAATGACCCGTTCACGGACTTGAAGGCCGAGAGGGCCAGTTTCCGTGCAGTAATTGTATATGGTAATTAGGGTATATAGACCCTTAACGTTATATCCCAGTTTTGTATACAAGCCCCCTAGAAAAAAAGCTAGCATTGAGTTTGCATTGTATAGACTTATCAGATTATATAAGCATGCGAGACAGCAAAGCTGACAACTGTAAGCTCATTACATGGGCATAAGCATTAAATAGGAAATGTGCATTCATTCTGACCGGATTCAGTAGGTTCCCCCCAAAAGCCCGAGCTGAGGAACAGAAGAGGATACTGTGCATAAGTCTCACAGGTGATGCATGCTTGTGTCATGAGCACAGGAAAATGATGAGTCCAAATGCTAGACCTAATTTTTACATCCAGCGACAGCTAAACGTTGAATGGGGCCGATCGTTTTTGGCTGAACACCTTTCGCTCAGTCCGCACTGGACCTACCTGATCTCACATTTGCTAAACAATGTAATTCACCTTCCCAATTCCACACAGACCTTTCTGTCCCAGAGGTCTCCCCATCCTCCATTGCACAGAGTGAGGTTTCCACGCAAATAGAGGAACCCAGTGGTATGAACATGTGATTCCAGCTAACTTTCTCCCTCTATCTTTATATTATCCCTCCCCCACCCAATACGCCACCAGCTTCACCCAACATGCAGCTAACATGGCCTGTTGCCTCAACACATCGTTACTTTTGACCATAACTTTAATTCATTGTACTTTATCTCACTAAAACATCTTCTATATCCTAGTCACTTTTCTTATCCCAAACCAGTCTGAAGAAGGTTCTAGACCCGAAACTGCGTCACCATTCCTACTCTCCCAACAACTGTAACATTTTGTCCTCCATCACCCCAGTCCGATCCCTAAAAGAATGAATATGTTTCTAACAAGATTCCCTCACAATCCTTATTAAAGCCACCGAACAAAAAACAAGCAGGTCGAACCGCATCCCGGGATTAAACTGTCGATCCTACGCTGCACTCCCAATAGCAAGAATGTCCTCCTTTCAAAATAGGAGACCAACATTGTTACACAATGCTCCCCGGTGGGTGATCTCACCAGGACCTGTACAACTGCAGTACATTCTAGAGAAATTGTATTCCAGATTTGGTCACCGTGCAAATAGTACTCAAACTGGAAAGGGTGCAGAGAAGATAATAACGAGGCTGTTGCTAGGATACGCGCGGGTCTGAGGTAATAGAAGGAGATTTGGGAGGAGGCCAGGACTTTATACCTTTGGAGCGCTGCGGGATGTGAGTGAATTCTACCATTAACAAAATCATGAGAGTAATAGATCAGTTAAATACACATCTAACGAGGGAATTAAATAACGAGTTTGATGAGGGAACAACTACAGTTGCGTTGCAAAAGTTTTTTCATACCCCTGAACTATTCCCCCCCCCCCCTCCTCATTTTGTCACGTTACAAACCACAAACGAAATGTATTTTATTGGGATTTTATGTGATAGGACCAACACAAAGTGGGGCAAAATTTTGAAGTGGAACGGCAATGATTACATGGTTTTCTCCACATTTTTTTATTTAACAAATAAAAACTGTAAAAGTGTGGCGGCGCAAAGGTATTCCACCCCCTCTTAAAACACCTGATACCCACCCCATAAATATAATCCCATAGCAAAAAACCAATTGCCTTCATAAGTCACCTTAATAGTAATAGAGTCCCACTTTGTAAAAAACTGAACTCAGTATAAATACACTGTTCTTTGAAAGGGCTCAGAGTGTGTTAGATAACATTAGAAAACAAACAGCAACATGAAGCCCACGTAACAACACCAGACAGGTCAGGGATAAAGTTGTGGAATAAGTTAAAAAGCAGGGTTAGGTTATAAACAAATATACCAAGCTTAGGAACATATAACAGAGGCACTGTTCAATCCAAAAAAAAAAAAAAAAATCATCCCGAACATGGAAGAGTATGGCACAACTGCAAACCTAAAACCAACCAAGGCACGGTCGAGCACGTCTAAACTGACAGTGCCTGGCAAGAGGGCATTGATCAGAGAAGCATGCCAAGAGGTCCATGGTAACTTTGGAAAGAGCTCAGAGATCCAACAGCTCAGGTGGGAGAATCGTGTCCACAACAACCATTAGTCGTGCCTCCACAAATCGGGCCTTTATGTGAAGAGTGGCAAGAATGAAAGCAATTTTGAAAACAAAGCTAATAAGAAGACCCGTTGCAGTTTGTTACAAGCCAGTGGGGACACAAGCAAACCATGTGGGGAAGGTTGTGCACCTGTCTGATGATCGAAAATAGAAGTTTTTTTGGCCTACATGCAACGCTATGTGTGGCGGAAAACTAACAACTGCACATCTCACCCTTAACACAACCATCCCCTACTGTGAAACATGGTGGTGGCAGCATCATTCCGTGGGGATGCTTTCCTTCAGCAGGGACAGAGAAGCTGGTCCGGAGTTGATGGGAAGATGGATGGAGCCAAATGCCGAGCAAATCCTTGTAAGAAAACCTGTTAGAGTCTGCAAAAAGCCTTGAGACTGGAGTGATGATCACCTTTCCCACAGCAGGAACAACGAACCCTAAATCATACAGCCAGAGCGGACAATGGAATGGTTTGAGGTTCAAAGCATATTCATTGTGTTAGAATGGCCCAGTAAAGTCCAGACCTCAATCCAATTGAGAATCTCTGGCAAGACATGAAAATTTGCTTTTCACAGACGCTCTTCCATCCAATCGACTGGCTTGAGCAATTATAAAAGAAGAATGGTCACACATTTCAGTCCTCTAGATTTTCAAGAGCTGTAGAGGACATACCCCAAAAGACTTGCAGCGTAATTGCAGCGAAAGGTGGTTCAACAAAGTATTGATTCCAGGGGGGCTGAATACTTTTGCACTGCCACAAATATTCAGTTCTTTTATTTGTAATACAATTTGGAAACCATGAATCATTTCCTTCCACTTCACAATTATGCAACCACTTTGTGTTGTTCGATCCACGTGAAATCCAATAAAATACATTTAGCGTTTGTATTTTAACGTGACAAATGTGACAAGTTTCCAAGGGGTATGAAAAAAAAAAAAAAAAAAAAAAAAAAAAAAAAAAAAAACTACTTTAGCAAGCCACAGAATGTATATGACGATTTTATAGACGAGTGAATTAAATGTAACATATCTACGATTACTGTGTAATACACATCTATAGCTATGTGGGCAGTGTGAGCTGCGAGGGGAGGATGCTATGAGGCTGCGAGTGACTTGGATAGGTTGGGTTTATTGAGGGCTGGTGCATGTGCAGTATGCAGTAATATGGTGGATCAATGTGAGGTTATCAACCCTTTGGGTGGCAGAACAGTAAGGAAGATTAATAACTGAAAGGTGTCAGATTGGGACAAAGCGGAGGTGCAAACGCGACCCTGGGTGTGATTATACATTAGTCACTGAAAGTAAGCAAACCAGGTACAGCCAGGCAGTAAAGAAAGGCCAATTAACATGTTTTGGCCTTCATTGCGAGAGGATTAGGAGTTTAGAAAACAAGGAGGCCCTACTGTATTTGTACAGCCCTGGTGAGACCAACACAACCTGGAGTATATGTGTACAAATTCAGTCTCCCAATTTGAGCAAGGCCATTATTTTTCCCTTTGAGGGAATGCAATGTAGGTTCACCAAGATTAATTCTTTCCTCGTATGGCGGACTGACATATAATGAAATAATGGGCGTCTCGGCTTTTAATTCGCTGAATTTTGAAGGACAGAGGGAAAATTTATAGAAACATATACAATTTCAGTGGATTTTTTAACAGGGTACATGATGGCAATAAGTTTCCCCTCGCTGTTGGGAGAGGTCCAGACACCATGGGTCCCAGTTTAAGAATTTGGACTGAGACGAGTAAAGGACACTTTTTAAAAAACCCGGAGAGATGTGAATCGTGATTTATCTGCCAACATAAAACAGGGGAGGTCACACCACTGGTGTTTTCAAGATTGATTTATGATTTAGCCTCTTCTTCGGTTCTAAGGGAATCAAGGATATGGGGGGGAAAAAACAAACCTGATTTTGATGATCAGCCATGCTAGAAATTGAATGGCCGTTCAGACAAAGGGCCTGAATGGACCGACTCCTGTACCTATTTTCTTATGTCTCATTCTACTATCATTCCTAGTTCAGAAAAGTTAGGTAAAACCTGTTAGACAATTGGAAGGCATATAGATCCCCATAGCCCTCATGGCCTGTCATCCCAGAAGAAAACTCAAGGAGGTGTGCCCAGGAATTCGTGGATGAATGGTGAACATTATCCAATGTAGTAATAGACTCTACCAGGATCAGTTTTCCCCCGTGGCTGGATGGGAGTAATGTAACGCCACGAGTTTACGAAAGGATGGCGAAGAAAACAGTTGCATCATGACATTTAGCCCAGCACCCGAACGTAGTGGGGAACATGTTTTGAGTCCCCCATCCCTCCTCCCCCACTACCTCTCCCCCCACATTCACCCCCCTCCACCATCTCCCCTCCCCCTCCCTCTCCCCATCCCTCTCCACCACTCCCTCTCCCCACTTCCTCTCCCCCCTCTCTCTCCCTCTCCCCACCATCCTCCACTCCCATCCTCCCCCTCCCTCTTTCCCCATCCCTCTCCCCCCCCTCTCCCCAAAACCTCCCCCCCTCATCCCCACCACCTCTCCCACCTATCCACACCCCCACACCCCCGCCACTACTCCTCCCCCCCTCCCATCTAACCCCCTCTCCCACTCCCCCTCCCCCACCCTTCCCACTACCCAACTCTCCCCCTCCCCCACCACTTGCTCCCCCCCTTTCCCTTCCTCTTACCCTCCCCTTCCCATCCCTCCTTCCTATCCACCTCACACACACCCTCCTCCCATCGCCCTCACCCCCACCCCCTCACTACCACCTCGCCCCCTGCATCGTCGTCGCCCAACGCCCCCCCCCCCCCTCAACTCCCACTCTCCCCTTCTCACCCTCCCTCACCCGTCCTCCTCACTCTCAACGATCCCACCGCTCACACCACCTCACCCCCCTCCCCACACTCCCACCCTCACACCTACCCGTCCCTCTCCCCCTCCCAACCCCCACCCTCACTCCCCTCTCCCAATCCCCATACACACACTAACCCTCTCCCCCTACTCAAGCCCCCACCCCTCCCCACCCCTCCCAATCAACCCTCTCTCACATTTCCCCTACCTCCTGCCTCTCCCCAGCCCCTCAATCACACACCCCATCCCCCACCCTACACTATCACCTCCTTCCCTCCACCTCAACCCCCTCCCCCCCTCACCCCTGACTGTCCACTCCTCTTCTTCCACCAACTCCTCCGTCCACCTCGAACCACCGCCGTGTTCCCCCTCTGGATGAACAGTATTTTACCTCAGTGGGGGAATCAATACCTTCGACAAACTGGTTCAAGGTAAAGGGGAAAACATTTAATAGGCATCCAAGGGGTAACTTTTCCAACACAGAGGTGGGTGTATGGTATGGAACAAGCTGCCAAGAGGTATTTGAGGCTGGGACTATATCCCCCTTCCGTTCAAGAAACAGTTACAGGTACAAGGAAAGGTCAGGATGGAGGGATATGGACCAGCGCAGAGCGGGTGGGACTAGGTACTAGGGACATTGTAGCCGTTGAGGGCCATAATGGGCCAAGGGCCTGTTTCCCCCACACGGTGAACACACTCTATGGACACATGACCGACTGTCAACCATCTCTCCACTCTCTCCTCCCTCTCCCCCTCCTACCCCCTCCCCAGCAAGCAACCACCCCCTGCCGTCCCTGCCCATCCTCTGCCACCCTCCCCACCCCAGCTAACCCTCCCTTCTGGCCCTCCCTTATTGCCCTTCCTCCTCAGCCCCGCTCCCCACCCTCAGCTTACCTTCCCTCTGCTGCAACCCTGCCCAACCGCAGCCTCCCTGGGACTCCTGGCCCCTCATTCGCACCCTTCCTTTCCTTCCCCTACTCTCTTCTTCTGCCCACTCCTTCTCCCCTCCGTCTCCCCCTCTCATCTATCCCTCCCTCTCTCATTGTCTCCCCCCCCTGTATCTCTCCACATCCACATCTCCACATCAGAATCCCGGAGCCCAATTTTCATAATACATTTGATCATAAAAAAATTATTTCCAATATCGATAGATATCCTATTGACGGAACGGTGTAATTACCATTACTACACATTGAGCCCCCCCCCGGATCCATCCACTCTTCGGATGCGACTAGTGGATTTTTTGTATGTTCTTCTACTTTTTTCTTCCCGTGACAGGTGTGGGTTTTCTCCCCCCCCCCCCCCCCGCCCCCCCCCCCCCCTCCTCCCCCCTCCGGGTGCTTTCTTCCTTATCCGGTTTCTCTTTCTCTCACCAGACAGAGGGTGGTGTGTAAATGGAAATGAGCTGCCATAGGAGGTAGTTACCGCAAGCAACCAACATCAACGGTGTAGTACATTTTGGGATGGACACACGGATACGACCGAGAGAGTGAGGGTGGACAAGGGCCCAACAACGGGCAGCAGGGTCTAGTGTAGATGGGGCAACTTTGTCATAAATGGGCAAGTTGGGGGACCGAAGGGTCCTATTTCCGTCTTTGTGACCCTAATGCAAGGTTTCCCTACCAAGTGCGAGTCAGGTGTACAGTATAGGGTGGAGAAAAGAGACACTTGCCTTCCATGGGCAAGCGGACGAGCAGAAAAGTTTTGTGCAAACGCGTGATACATCATTACATCCGTTGGTAAGGACCATCGACACCTTGGAGTACTGGTGCACAGCTCTGGTCACCAGCCACAGGAAGTATGCCATAGTAATGGACAGGCTACAAAAAAACAGAATTCAAACCACCAGGAATGGTATGCTGGCTGGCAGACTTAATATGGGTGATAGTTGAAGTATTCCTGGGGGCCTTAGTTTTTTTTTTCCTTTGGATAGTGGGAGATGAAGCGTGACCTTATTGAGGTGAGTACAGGTTCACGAGGATCAAGATTTAAAACTACCATACACAATTGAGAATATGTCGTAATAAAGCATCGGGCAGTGGACTCAGACAAGCCACCATCATGAATGCTAGAGAGACTGGTGATGGCGCAATATTACCTCCAGACTCCCAGCCAGTCCATTAACCATTGACAGTCTGCTCATCAACGCAGTCCCGGTCTCCAGCAGTGACCATTCCTCCTCCCGGCCCTAAACCCCATCTCTGGAATAACATAGACAACAGTGTTGCTTAGAAACATTGGAAATAGTGCATGAGTAGGCCAATTGGGCCCCTACGAGCCTGCACCACCACGCAATATGATCATGGCTTGATCAACCAATATCACACCCCATTCCTTCCTTCCTCCCCCATATAGAATGCCATTATTTCATAAATCCTTAAAGCAAAAATCTAACTCTCCGGCTTGAAGACAACCATGACACATGGCCTCCACTACTTCTGTGGCATGAATTCCACAGATTCACAACACTGTGTAAAACATTATTCATACAATCTTAGTGTCCTAAATAGCCTAGCCCTTATTCTTATTCCCTAACCCCTTAATCTTAGCCCTTAAACTTAAACAGGTACCAACCCCTGGAATTCCGGACACCCACAACATCTGGAACATTTTCCCCCAGCATCTCTAGGCTGTCCCAACTCCCTTCATCATATAAGTTTCTGTAAGACCCCTCACATCCATTCTAAGTTCCCATTGAATATAAGCCCAGTCCGGTCCCCATTCTTTTCAATCAAGTGTCATCCCGTCCAACAGGGAATATAATCGGTGACCTACGCAGCAGGCACTCCCTCAACAGCAAGAATTGCTATGTAAAGGAATTGTCCCCACGTTTAGGACTCCTATCAAATGCCGCTATAGGCATCCCGCCAATCAATACCTAAACCCCCCATCCAAACAGATCTCCAAGTTCCCTGTTACTGGGAATCAGCTCCACCCTCTCCAACTGGATCGCAACTTTCTTATCCTTCAAATCGAGTGAAGAAAGGTGACATGCAACTCATCTCCGCAATAATCATCAACACTGCGAAACAGGGCCCCGCAAGGATGCGTTTCCTTGTCCTCTAAAAACCATCTTCATTCCGCTCCTATACACATCCACCAAGGCCAAATGTGGGCTCTAATTACCATCGCCAGAAGTCTGTGCAACCCCGTCAAACACTCTGTGAGTGGTGTGATTGAATCACGAACCAAGAAACTGGATGGAGACAGGAAGGTATGTCCATAAGGTCATCATTGAAACATTAGAATTAGGCCAGTTCGACCCAACAGGCAACAACTTCCGCCAATTCAGTCATGGATGAACTATCACTATCTCCCCTCGCAACCCCCCGCATTACCTCCATCATTCCCACATCTCCGCCCCATAACAACTTTACCAGAACAAACAAGAATTCATCTAGCCCTGCCTTAGTACTAACCACTAACCTATGGCCTACTAGTTGTGGAAATGAGACACCACAGATACACACCGCACTCTGACTAAAGATATTTCCCCTCAATATCTTTCCTAAAGAATTCACAAACCATACCACTGTGTAGATCCACCCGCTAGTTAGGAGCTTAACAAACTTGCAATAAACCACACAATTGTCTCCATAAATCTAACAACACATACCCCATAACACTAGGCCACTAATCAAGACCCTAACTGTCAAATAATCACAAACATCACTATCACTAACAAAAAACCCCACCCCTATGTATCATCTGCAAAACTTGCAAAGAAAACATGCTCTGTAAAAGTTCTCAAAACCAAAATAATTGAATGAATATGACTAACATTAACGACGGGCCCAGCACTGAAGCACATGGGCCACAACAAGTCACTGGCCTCCAGACAGAGAAGCAACGCTTCCTTATACCATCACAGCACACACTGCTTTAACCTTCCCCAGTAGCCAAATTATGTTCAATCCAACCGCTACCTCTCCTTGTAACTATAAAAAGTTACTAAACAAACCTTTGACACCCGAAACATAAAGGAACATAACACAGGGTGCAACGACAGAACAGACAGGCCATTTAATAGTGAATGGTGGGGATGGGACATGTAGGCCGGAGTGGGCAGCAGGCAGGCAGGCTAGTGCTGAAGAAGCTGTGATACTCAAGTTCTCAATTTACATCCTAAAACAGGAGGGTGAGAGTGTGCACAAATATATCAGTAATATAATTCCTCGCTAGTCAATGATCACGTGTTTGGATCGTATAACAAGATAGCATTTTTTGTACAGATATTTCTAATTACCGAAAATAATAAAAAGTTACCTAAATATGCAAAAATTGAAAAATTACAAAATATTAGATGATTATACAATACAGTAAATAATATTAGAATTATGCATGTGAGTATATAAAGATCTAAATAACATGGATTTATACAATTGTACAAAACAATAGTAAAAGTGATACCATCAAAGAATTAATAAACAAATAAATTCAACATAATATTACTATAAAAGAAAAAAAGTTAACCACCCAAAAACACCATAAAAATTAATAAACCTACAGTAAAAGAACGATCACAAGTGCTACACATGCACACTTCACTAGACAGATATACAGACAAACCTCCCCACCAAGGTAGCCACAAGGCAATATAACTAAACACAAAAAACAACCGACCTTCTAAACATTCCTGCCACAGTCGCTCCCTTTCCGAAACTGAGCCAATAAGACCCTGTGAATAAAATAATAAATGATACCAAATCTCTCAAATATGAAACATATTCATAATTAAACAAAACCGTATAAACAATCACCAAATAATATAACATTATAAGAAAATGTGCAGTTTTGTCCACTGGTCACACATGGAAGGCGAACCTGCACACATGTCCAACTTCCCTTCAGTGGTTCATCACAAGGCAAAATGTAGTTACAGTATGTGTGTTGCCACTGGGTGTAAAATAAAACTGTGTAGAGGTGCGAACGGAAACATAGAACAGGTTGATATTTCAAAAGTTTGACTAAAAAGGGGTATAAACTGAAGTTCAGTATCCCCTAATTAAACACATCTGTCATGTGCACTAACCTTCCATCATGCTGCCCTCCTCGCGCAGTAACACGGGCAAGTAGAAGATTGCATTAAAACTTCTTATATTTACATCCTTATTTAACACGTTTAGAAATACTAGTTTGTCCCCACAACCGCCGTAAGGCAAAGGAAAGAAAAGCACAACAAGCGTGAAAATATACAGTGCAGCAACAGATCTTATAGAGGGTAGTAAATCCACATCCACCATACCAATCCTAGCTGATCAAACTCTACCCTCCTTACCCCATGTCATATCCCTCCTTCCCGACGACCCCAAAACCCAATAACACCTGTACTAATCAACACTCTAAATTTATCACTCATGCCATAAATATAATCCACTGACCTGTGGGCAACCATCGATGGCTGTGCTATCGGGGGGGGGGAGGGGGGGGGGGGGGGGGGGGGGGGGGGGGGGGGTAAGCTCCACAGATTCTACCACCTGTTTTGGGGGCGCTCACCTCGAGGTAAAAGCCCCAGACCCGCCCCGGGACCACACGCAACCAGGCCGCTGTCACCACAAACGCCTAGACGTCTCAGATCCAAAAAGCACCGTACCACGGGTTCGTCCACTCCCCCACGAGGCCCCCACCACATAGCCGCCAGCCCCGAGGCCCACCCCTACCAACCCCCCACTACGCTAGCCTTAAAACCAACTGTACACGCTCGTCGCACCACCCCCCCCCGTCCTAAGAACAACACCCGGCATTCCCGTTCTCGACCCTTCCCGCTCTCCTGCCCTCCGAGTCTCACTCAGGTAGGGTCTAACTAAACGCCCCCGCCCCACCAGGAGCCCGTGGTACACTACCTCCTTTCTCCCGCTACCGAACGCGACGATTCCCCACGGCATGACAGGCGGGGAGGGACCCCTCCTTCCCCGGGGGGCGGGGAACCCACCACCGGTGAGGCGCTTGCCACGGGGTCCGTTGGGGACGTTATGGCTACCTTGTTTTCGCGACACCCCATCACTCGCCCTTCACTAGAAGGCGCGCCCCACCTGGATGACGCATCCCCTGGCGTCTACAGGATGTGACTCTTTCTCCACGGGGGTGGCTTCCGGGACGAGGTGCGCGGCAACCTGTTCCGGAAAATAAATATACCCCCCGAGGGCCTTGGGCCCACATTCCTCAGTATTGATTCCGCCTCCCCTTCCGTATGGGTGTCCTAAGGCAACACATCCCATCGCGACTCGGATAAGATGTGCTCCGCGGGTGTCTGACGGCCGCCCTCTCACATTTTATCCCAATACGCAGGGGGGGGTCCTTACCCCATCCCTACTCTCGCAGTCCGGGGTGGAGCCCATCTCTTCCGTATGCCTTCCGCACACCGGCTTACCCCGAGTGAAATTGCGGCAACGGGGCGGGGTGACGCCTCCCGAAACCCCGGCACCGACCGGTCTTCGGTTCCAACGACCTTCACGACCAAACCAATTCAGTGCTCAGGGAGCCCACGGGCCGTATGTAGGTACAACACCAGACACCCTCCGACAGGTAGCCGACTGCACCACGGGGCGGTACGCCCCCCCCCTGAGAAACCACCGAGACAGACAAGCCGGAGGAAGTGGAGCGACGCCACGCAGCAGTTTCACCCACAAACCCACCCAACACCCAACCCACCCCCACCCCCCCCCCCACCCCCCAACCCAACACCCCACCCGACCCCCACAACCAGTCACACAGAAACCCACCCGCCACCCCACCAAACAACCCCCCCAGGACCCCCCCCCCCCCCAAACCCTCCGACCCCCGCCGCCCGAGCCCCGCCCCCCCCACCAGCCCCCAGCCCACGCGCCCCCCACCAACCCACCCGACCGTGCCCCCCCCCCCGCCGCCGTCCCCCCCGCCACACCAAGCCCCCCCCCCCGCACGCCCTGCCCCCCCCATCCCCACCCCCTCCCCCCCCCACACCCCCACCGCTCTCCACCCGCCCACCCGCCCACCCCGACGACCCCCCCCCCACCACCCCCCCCCAGCCCCCCCCAACCCCACACCCCCCCCACCCCCCCAGTCCCAGCCCCACCCACCCCCCCCACCCCCCCCCCCCCCGCGGAATCCCCCACCCCCCCCGTCCCCGCCCCCCAGCCCCGCCCCCCACAAACACCCCCCCCCCGCACTCCCCGCCTCCACCCCCCCCCCCCCCCACCCACCCCCCCGCCCCCCGGCACCCCCCTGGCACCCCCGACCCCCAGCCCCCCAACAGGCCCCCCCCCCGCCGCCCAAGCCCCCCCGCCCCCCCCACCACCCCCCCCCACCCACCCCCCCAAGGCCCCAACCCCAAGGGCGCCCCCGCCCCCCCCCCTCCCCCTCCCCCCAATCCCCCCCGCCCCCCCCCCCCCCGTCGCCCCCCCCCCCCCCCTGCGCCTCCACCCGCCGCCCCCCCCCCCACCACCCCTAGCCCCCCCAACCCCCCCGCCCCCCCCACACCCCCAGCCCCCCCCCCGCCCCCACCCACACCGCCCCACCACACCACACCACTCCAAACACAATTTCCGATGAAGATACAAATGAGTGTATGGCCGCCAACCTCCAACTAACTACATAAACTCCAGCTAGTGCAGTCCCCGAGCAAACAAAACGCCACATATTTGTAATATTCCTTCTTTCTAGTTCCAAACTAAACTCATTATACCATTCCCATAAACAGTAAAAATGTATAGAGAAAAAGAGAAATTGAGCATAAAATAATCTAACGTCTCAATTACTAAAATAACGACAGTTAAAAAAATAATTATGCTGAACTAAAATAAATTTCAAACCAAATACCATATATCAAAATAAAAAAATGTGACCCCAACACAAACAAAACAAACCAAAACACCTACCACCAACCAACAAATAAAAATCTAAAATAACCAACAACCCCCGACCCCCCCCCCACCAGCACACACACGACCTAAGCACGCCTAACATAGGACAAAATACACAAAAAGAACCCCACCCCTATAAAGACCCCAAACCCCGCCCAAGAGCAAACACAATCTAAACTCCTAAACACAACATAAACATACACATACAGAAATTAAAACGAATTGAACCACCCACCCTCCCCCTCAAAACTAAAAACCAACAACCCTCCAACACCCCACAAAAACACCCATAGAACGAGCATCAGGCGGCTTACTAAACCCACCGCTGACACAGACCTTATCAACTCTTATGCTGTGCTTTACAAAATAGTACCCCACCCAGCCAACCCCCCCACGAACACACACCCCTCCACCACACGTCACCCCCCTCACCTCACCCTGCCCGCCCTCTCTCCCACACATGCCCCACCACACACTCTCCCCACACTCTCACCCACACATACACACACACCACACTCACACACACCCCTCTCCCTCACCCAGCCCCCCTACTAACTCCTCACTCACTCACAGCCCCACTCACTTTCCCACTAACTCCTCTCACTCTCACTCACCTCCCCCCTCTTCTCACTCCTCCCCTCAAACCACACCCGCCCCCCCTGACTAACTCCGCTCTCACTCACTGGCCCCACACACTCTCCCCCTCAACGTCTACACCCCACTCCTAGCCTAAGCCCCCACTCCACCCCAAACACTGTCCCCCTGCACTCCTCACTGCCCGGCCACTCACTCATACAATCTGTCCCCACTTCACATCGGTCACTCCTCCTCCCTCCCCCTCTCCCACACAAAACCCAGCCCCCACTCTCTCCTCAGCTCTCTCCATCACTGCCCCCCTCTCCACGCTCCCGACTCCACTCATCTCCTCCACTCCCCACTCCTCCCCTCCTCCTCACTCTCCCCTCTCCTCACCCTGTCCCCCCTCTCTGGGGACCTACTCTCTACCTCTCACTGCCGTCCACTCCACATCTCCCTCTCTCACTTCTCACCTCTCTCCCCCACCACCTCAACCTCT
>JAVHYY010000056.1:105000-162549 GCA_035221665.1 Okamejei kenojei | reverse complement strand
AGGCGAGGTACAGGATACTGAGTTGGATGATCAGCCGATGATCTATTGCAATGGCGGTGCCATGCTCGAAGGGCGACCGATTGCCTACTCCTGCACCTTCTTTCTATGCTACTATATACGTTTCACCACATTCCAAAGACGTACGGTGTTGTTAGGTTAATTGGCTTGTGTGAATATGTTTAAAAAATTCCTCTTGTGTGCTCTGCCGTAGGGTTATGTTAGGTGTGGAGGTCAGCGCGGACTCGCAGAGTTCAGTGTACAGATATCCTGAGAGAGAGGGAGGGACTGAGAGACACCAGGCAGTTCACACTTATCCCCCTGGAGATTGGTGAGGGGGAGTGAGAGACATCAGTCAGTGTACAGATATCTGGTGAGAGAAAAATATCGAGGGGGAGACCCTTCAATGTACAGTTGTCAACTCAAAAAGCACTGGAGAACTCAGCGGGTTGCAGCTGCATCCTATGGAGCGAGGAAATAGTGCAATGTTTCGGGACAAAAACCTTCTTCAGACTGGAAGTATGGGGGTGGGGGGGGGGGGGGGGGGGGGGGTGGAGAGGAAGAAAGTGAGAAAGAAGAGGAGGAGCCAGGGGGTTGAGGGGAGAGACTGAAAAGGGAAGGAGGCAGCAAGGGGCTACCTGAAATTGTGAGGTTCAATGTTCATGACGCCAGGGTGCAAACTGCCCAAGCGGAATATGTGGTGTGTGCTGCCGCCAATTTCTGCGTGGTGGAGGAGCGCAATGGCCAGAAGGTCGGATTTGTGAATGGGAGGGGGAGTTGAAGTGCTGAGCCACAGGGAGATAGGTTGGTTATTGCGGGACCGAGCGGAGTTGTTCGACTGAAACGATCGCAAAGCCCACGCTTGGTCTACCGAGGTGCAGCGAATGCAATAGATGAAGTTCGAGGTAGGTGCAGGTGAACCTCTGTCGCACCTTGGAACGGACTGCTTGGGTCGACTGAGCGGAGGGAGGGAGGTAACGTGAAAGTGTAGCTCTCTTGCGGTTTTTGCCGGGGAGGGGCTGGGTGCGGGACTGGGAAGGGAAGAATAACCAAGGAGTTACGGAGGGAGCGATCTTTGCGGAAAGCTGACCGGTGGGGGAGATGAGAAGATGTGGCGACGTGGTGGGGTCACGTTGGAGAAGGTGGCGAAAATGGACAGAGGACTATTTGTGGTATGTGACATGGCTAGTGGGTGAAAGGTGAGGACTAGGGGGACTTGCCCTTGTTCCGAGGTGGGGGGATGGGGAGAGAAGACGCAGGGTTACGGGGTATTGACAGAGATCCTCATGATGCCTCTCTATAGTAGGGAGGGGGAACCCCCGTTCCCTGAAGAATGAGGGACATTTCCGATGCCATGGTGTGGAAACACTCTCATCAAGGGAGCAGATGCGACGTAGAAGGAGGAATTGGGAGTAGGGGAAGGAGTCTTACAGGAAGCAGGGGGGGAAGAAGTCTAGATGGCCATAGGAGGTCAGTGGGTTTGTTAGTATATGTCGGTCAGAAGTCTAGCACCTGCAAAGGAGCTAGTGAGGTCATAAATGGTAGGGAAGTGTCGGAAATGGTCCAGGGTGTATTTGAAATGGCGGTGGAAGTTAGTGGTGAAGCGGATGAAGTCAGGTCAGTTGTGTGTGGGTGCAGGAGGTATCACCAATGCAATAGTTGTTGTAGCGGAGGGTAGAATGGTCGGCGATGGGGCCCTGTGGGTACGTCTTGAACAAGGATAGTTCGACGTTACCCTACCAAGCGGAGGCATAGTGGGGGGGACCATGCGCAGTGTGCCCATAGATACGCCTTGTATTTTGGAGGAAATGGTAGGGGTCATCGAGACGTTATTAAGGGTAAGGACCCAGCTACGCTAGGCGGAGGAGAGTATCTCTGTAACGGGGATTAGTTGGTTCTCCGGTCGAGGGGAGAACCGGAGGACTTCTGTAGAGCCCATTCCTGGTAGGGGATGGTGGTGTAGTAGAGTGTCTGGACATCATGGTGGAAGATGAGGGGATGGGGGGCCTAGAGAACGGAATGCCTGTGACGAAGGAGAGTTGTCTGAGGTGTCTTGAAACATAGGCTAGGGAGGGACTGAACAGGGGGGGATAGGAAGGAGTCGAGTGTACCTGTTCTTCGCTCACCTTAGTTTGAAGAGACAGTGAGTTAGCAGTCCATCACACCGTTGTGGAGGATGATCCGCCACACAGGTGTGTCGTCACTTCTGCACGATGACCTTGCCTGATGGGTTTTTTGTTGGTATTGCGGTTTCTGTAATTGCCCTGGATAGTATGATAGAACTTAGTTAAAACAATGGTGATCGTTGGTAGGCGGACTCAGATGGAGCCGGCCGTTTTTTCCACACTTTATCTCTTAAACTAACCTAAAGTAAAACACAGCAGCATACCAATGACGATTTCGCACCTGGGGCCTCTTTATCCCCTTCCCATCAGGCAAAAGGTTATCAGAAGTGTTTAAAAAACGCATACTCCAGATTCAGAGGTTTTCACTCTACCTTGTACACGTGACAATAAAACTGAAACAGAACAGCGTGCATTATGCAAATGCAAGCATCCTCAATTCCCATTAATCCCATTGGCAGCCGATAATTTTACAGAGCAAGACTCCACAAGAGTGATGCCATTGTGCTAAATTATTTCACCATTTTTCTAGGTGGCTTGTTCCCCCTCTTACCTGTCCCCTCCCCACCTTTGGATCCATTGAAGTACACGTTCAGAAATGATAGGAGCAGATTTGGCCATTCGGCCTTTCAAGGTCTTTCCCCCTCAAAACCCATTTCCCGTGCCTGGCATCATATGTCCCTAGGCTGTGCACTTTGGTCTCAGAGAAAGCTGTCTGCCCGTCTTATCTCCCTCTTGCACCTCCTCTCTCATTGTCACCATCTTACCTCTCCCTCTCTCTACCCTTCTCACTCTTCTCTTCCATTCCCTCTCCTGTCCCTCCTCTCTCACCCTCTCCCTCCCCCACACCTTAGCTTCAGGCCTAATCCGAGGGGCTTCAGAAGCAAACTTTATCCAGATATTATCTTTTTGTTTTCCATAGAAATTAAATCTGATTTTTCCACCTCGACTAAACCTCCCACCTCCCGACCATAATCACCGCCCTCTGTTCCGCTCCGTGAGGAGGGGCTGTGGGCCGCCGCGTGCGGGGACGAGGGCGGGATCGGGTCGAAGTTAACGCCGCGTGCGCCCCTCCCTCCAACTGGGCAATGCCGACCTGCGTCCGCTCTCCATGCTCAGTCCGCCCCCCTGGCCGGGGGAGGCTATAAATAGCGGGAGCGGCAGGTAGAGGCTGCCGAGTAGACGCAGTTGCGATTAGGTGTGTGGTGGAGTTTAGTTAAGCTCGGGTGTGAGATTCTCTTTTCTTGGCATGGTGTGCACAGCCTAAAGTTGTAGGACAACTTTTTCTATTGATTTTATTTTGATGGTGCACGCGGGTTGATGCTTACGTCGAAAACATGGCGGACCACGTGAAGGTTTGCAATCTTCCACCTGGTTGTGAGGCTTGGGTGTGAGAGCTTTATTTGAGGGCGAGGGTTTTTATTAGTTGAGGTAACGGTTTAGTCGAGGCGAGGTTTTGGGGTGAGGAGAAAGTTTGGTCGAGAGGAATCGTCGAGGAGAGGGGTTTAGTCGTGGTGCGAGGGATTAGTCAAGGTGTAGTGTGTCGGTTAGGAGTAGTGAGCGTAGGTGAGGTGTGGAGAGGTGGTGTTCTGAGCTCAGGAAGTGAGACCAATGTGTTCTGAAGGAGACAAGACCCTGTCTTCTGTGGCAGGAGAAGTTCCACTCAATTTAAAACTCTGGGTGAAACGTTTTTTTCATCTCGTGATAGGCAAAGATACATTTCTGGTAACATTTTTTGTAAAAGAGATTTTTTTCAGCTGTATGAGGCCATTTATTGATATTGTATAAGGATTCATATGGGTTTGGAAATGGTTGAGGCAGGAGGAACATGTTTTCCAAAATGCTGGAGAGTCCAGAACTAGGGCCACAGTTTAAGATTAAGGGCTTAGGCCATTTCGGACAGAGAAGAAGAAATACTTTTTCATTCAGAAAATTGGTGAATCTGTGGAAATCTCTGTCTCAGAAGCAGTGGAGGACCAATTATTTGGGGGCTTTAAGAGAGAGATTAGAAGGAGCTCTTTAAAGATAGCAGAAGTTCAAGGGATATGGGCGGAAAAGCAGGAATGGGGATGATTGGGGTTGTCAGCCCATGATCAAGTGAATGGTGGTGCTGACTCGAAGGGCCCAAATGGCTCCTACTGCACCTATTATTATTTCATGGAAATGTATCTTTTGTGGGTAACTTAAATAATTTTAAAACAACTATTAATCTATGACAGAATTAAAATTTCTGGTGATCTGTATGGAACTTGCCATTGAAGAAGTGACAGTGGTTTACCCAGACCTCGTTGTGGTTGCGATTTCGTAGCGGCCCCCATAACAGTTCAAGCTTCAGGGCACCAAAAATGTAGGTTCCACACTGCTCTCACATCTCCCTGGCTCGAAAGGGCCGAATGGCCTACTCACTGCACCTATTGTCTATTGTTATCCTAGACTGGATATTGTGTAATGAGGAAGGGTTAGGTAGCAATCTTGTTGTGCAAAGCCCCTTTGGCAACAGTGACCATTATTATCCTCTACTGTTAGTCTTACATTGGTAGTAGGGAAGATGCTTGAGTCGATTATTAAAGATGTAATAGCAGTGCATTTGGTAAGCAGTGACAGGATCGGTCTAAGTCAACATGGAATTATGAAGGAGAAATCATGCTTGAGTATTCATGGCATTTTTTTGAGGATGAAACAAGTAGAATGGATAAGGGAGAGCCAGTGGATGTGGTGTATCTGAACTTTCAAGAACCTTTGACAAGGTCCCACACAAGAGTTGGTATTCAAAATTAGATGGTTATTGGGGTAGGGTATTGATATGGATAGAGAACTGGTGGCAGACAGGAAGCAAAGAGTAGGAAACTAACGGGTCCTTTACAGAATGGCAGGCAATGAAAAGTGGGATGCCGCAAGGCTCAGTGCTGGGGACCCCAGTTATTTACAAATATATATTAACAATTTAGACGAGGTAATTAAATGTAGCATCTCCAAGTTTAGGATGAAACAAGCTGGGTGGCAGTGAGCTGCGAGGAGGATGCTATGAGGCTGCAGGGTGACTTGGATAATTTTGGTGAGTGGGCAGATGCATGGCAGATGCAGTATAATGTGGATGATGAATGTGAGGTTATTCACTTTGGTGGCAAGAACAGGAAGGCAAACTATTATCTGAGATTAGGAAAAAGGGAGGGCCAACAAGGACCGGGTGACCTTGTACATCAGTCACTGAAAGTAAGCATGCAGGTACAGCAGGCCGTGAAGAAAGCTAATGGCATGTGGGCCTTCATTACAAGAGGATTTGAGATTGCAAGCAAGGAGGTCCTACTGCAGTGGTAAAGGTGAGCGGCACCTGGAAGTATTGTGTGCAGTTTTGGTCAGACGGACGGAGCGAGCGAGCGACGCCTGGTATTTCCCTCTCGTAGAGTCACTGAGTCATAACAGGGCATCGTGATGGCCACTCCAACCCTCTCACTTCTGAGCTGTCACCTCGCCCCTCTCTCACCTCTCCCTCTCACACCCTCTCTTGCCTCTCCTCTCCTCTCTCACCTCTCTCATCACCTCTCCCTCCCTCTTGCTCCCCTCTCATTTCCCCATCTCTTACCTCTCCCTCTCTCAAACCCCTCACCCTCTCTTTCCTCCCTCTCCTTTCCCTCCCCTCTCACCTCTCCATCCTCTCACATTCTTTCTCTCTCCCTCTCTGTCGCCTCTACCTCCCTCCTCTCCCTCTCCCTCCCTCTTCCCCCAGGGGCGGATCATACTGTGAAACTAATGGAAGCTTAAGCTTCACGGCCCCTAATCCGAGGGCCACCAGAAGCGACTTTAGTCCAGATATTCTTGTTTCGTTTTGCTAGAAATGAATCTGATTTTTCACCTGGACCAAACCCTGGCCTTGACAAAAACGCGCATCTCAACGCAATAATCCCCGCGCGACTAATCCCCGCGTCTCTCGCCCTCCTGCGGGGAGGGGCTGCGGCCGCCGCGTGCGGGGGGCGGGGCTCGGGTTGGACGTCAACGTCAGCACGTGCGCGCCCCTCCCCTCCCCCCCTCCCACCAGCTCTCTCGGGCAATGCGCCTGCGCTGCGCCGCTCTCCGCGCTCAGCTGGAAATAGCGGGAGAGGCAGAGAGGCTGCGAGTGGGAGCCGACACTTACACTACCCAACAAACACTAGCAACTATTTATCATTTTACCCAAGCCAATTGACTGCAAACTTGTACGTCTTTGAGTGTGGGAAGAAACCGGAGATCCCAGGAGAAAATGCACACGGCCACATGGAGAACATTTGCAAACTCCGTACAGACAGCACCTGTAGTCAGGATGGAAGCTGGATCTGTGTAAGGTGCTGTAAGGCAGCAACTCTACTGCTGCACCACTCTGCTGCCCCCAAACTAAGTGATTACTGATTAAAGAGAATGTCACAGCAGCGTCCAAGAAGGCATTAACTGATGGGTTTGTAGGTTAATCGGTTTCTGTAAATTGCCCCTGGTGAGTGTGATAGAACTAGGAAACAAGGTGATGCTGGTCGGCGCGGACTCGGAGTGATGAAGGGTCTGTTGCCACACTATCTCTAAACTAACCTAAAATAAACCAGTGTATGAATGATCTCTGGTCGGCGAGGACTTGCTGGGCTGAAGGGCCTGTTCCTACGCTGTGTGTCTAAACTAAACTAATCTAGTGTGTGGGGTGATCGTTGGTCGGCACGGACTCGGATGGCAGCAGGACCTGTTTCCACACTGTATCTCTAAACTAAACTGAACTAAATTAACACAGCCACATAACCAAGGACGATTCGCACCCTGGCTTTATTCCCTTATCATTTATCTGTCCACTGTAAATGGCGACTGGATAGCACACAACAGAAGCTTTCCACTTTACCTCGGTACACGTGACAATAAACTGAACAGAACTGCACTGCATTATGTAAATTGCAAGCATCCTCAATCCCCACTTAATCCATTGCAGCCGATAATTTACAGAGCAAGACTCCACAAGAGTGAAGCCTTTGAGGATATTTCACCATTTTTCTAGGTGGCTGTTCATTCCCTTACCTGTCCCCCTCCCCACCTTTGATCCATTGAAGTACAAGTTCAGAAATGATAGGAGCAGATTTACGCCATTTGGCCTATCAGGTCTTTCCCCTTCAAACCCATCCCCCTGCCTTTGCCTCATAAACCCCGATACCCTTACTAATCACAAATCTGTCAAGTCTCCACTTTAAAATGACCCATTGACTTGGACTCCACATCCATCTATAGCCATGAATTGCACAAATTCACCACCCTCTGACTAAAGAACATCCCTTTCTAAAGTTATTTCCTTTTGTTCTGAGTCTGCGCCCTTTGGTCCTGGAGAAGCTGTCTGCCCCGCTGATTTATTCCAGATTCTTTTGAGGAGAGAGAGAGAGCGAGAGAGACCCGGGTTGGATCCTGACCACGGTGCTGTCTGCACGGAGTTTGCACGTTCTTCTCCCGTGACCTGCGTGACTTTTCTCCGAGATATTCCGTTTCTCCCACATTCCAAAGATGTACAGGTTTGAAGGTTTCATTGGCTTCGCGTGAAATGTAAAAATAAATCCCTCTTTAGGGTAGTGTTAGTGTGTGGAGGTCGGCGCGGACTCAGTGCACATATATCCCCTGAGAGAGAGGGAGGGACTGAGAGACACCGGGCAGTTTACACATAACCCTCCTGAGAGAGAGAGAGAGAGAGAGGGGGGGGGTGGGGGGCAGAGAGACACCGGTCAGTGTGAGGATAATATTCTGCGAGAGGACAGAGAGAGACACCGGTCAGTGTGAGGTTAATTCTCTGCGAGAGGATTGAGTGACAGCGGTCAGTTTACACATATCCCCCCTGGGAGAGGGGGAGTGAGAGACACGGGTCAGTGTACAGATATCTGGCTGTGAGAAAGGGATCGAGGGAGACCCGTCAATGTCCAGTTGTACCTGGTCTTGCTCACCTTAGTTTGAAGAGACAGTGAGCTGCAGTCAGCACCCACCAGTTGTAGAGGATGGATCCGCCACACGGGTGTAGCTTCACCTTCTGCCGCTGACTTGCCACAGTCAGTCTCCCGCTCGCGGGTCGCTGCCTCTGATGATCTGCCGTTTCAGTCTTTTCTGCCATCGCAGAGGGACCTCTCCCCGACCTGGAAGCACAAACCACATTGGCATCTCCAGTCTACAGACCGCTCGGCCCTCCGTCCGCCTGCCAGCCCCTCCGACTCTCCCAGATTCTAAGACAAAGGGGTTGTGGGTTCTAGACCCACTCCAACCCTCTCGCTTCTGAGCTGTCACCTCACCCTCTCTCACCTCTCCCTCTCTCACGTTTTTCTCTCAATCTCTGACCTATCTCTCTCTCTCTCTCTCTCTCCCTTTCTCTCTCTCTCTCTCTTTCCCCCTCACCTCACCTCGCGTCTACCTCCCTCCTCCCCCTCCCCTCACCCCTCTCTCTATCCCTCTTTCACCTCTCCCACTCCTCTCCCTCTCACCTCTCCCTCTCTGCCCCCCTCTCCATCTACAAGCTGCTTCTGCCAGTCTTGTGAGCAGAGCCTGTGTCGCCCTCCGCTGGTCTGCCGCAGTACTGCTGCTGAGACCGGTCGCTGGTTTCCACACAAGTTTGCTGACATTATGAGGCGGGAGGTAAAGAATATTTCAACCCCTATACTAAGACACCACTTCAAACCTCCCCACTTCCTCACTCTAGTGCTGGTGAGGGTAAGAACAGGGAGAAAGGGGATCTGAATAGCTGAGGAGTTGGTGCAGGGGGCAGGGATTTAGATTTCTAGACACTGAGATCTCATCTGGGGCAGGGTGACCTGTACAAAAAGGAGGGGTTGCACCTTAATTGGAGAGGGACTGACATTCCGGCAGGCAGATTTGCTAGTGGTACACGAGTGGGTTCAAACTATAGAGTTTGGGGGGGGGGGGGGGGGTGGGGTGAACAATGTGGAAGCGTATGCGTGCAGTTAACGAGAAAGAGAGTGTATGAATGGTCATGTTGAAACTAACCGGGCAGGGGGATGGGAACCAATGCAAGGAGGCAGAGGGCAGTAACAAAGAGACAGAAACAAAAGGTAGAGGGGAGAATAGAAAAAACAAACCTAAAAGCTTTGTGCTTTAATGCGAGGAGCATTCGTAATAAGGTGGATTAATTGAATGCACAGCTAATAGTTAACGGAATGTTGTTAAAGAAGGAACTGCAGATGCTGGAGAATCGAGGGACACAAAAGGCTGGTCAGGGATCAGGGAAACGAGAGATATAGACGGTGATGTGGAGAGATAAAGAACAATGAATGAAAGACATGCAAAAACGTATCGATGATAAAGGGAACAAGCCATTGTAAGCTGTTTGTGGTGTGAAAATGAGAAGCTGGTGCGACTAGGGTGGGGGAGGGAGATAGAGAGAGAGGGAATGCCAGGGCCCGAGGGCTGAGGGAGAGGTGGGAAGGGGAGGAGACAGCAAGGGTTAACAGAATTGAGAAAATTCAATGTTCAAGCCCAGAGGATGCAAACTCCCCAAGCGGAATATGAGGTGCTGTTCCTCCAACTTGCGGTGTTGCTCACTCTGGCCATGGAGGAGGCCCAGGACTGGGAGGTCGGATACGGAATGGGAGGGGGAGTTGAAGTGCTGAGCCACTGGGAGGTCGGGTTGGTTAATGCGGACCGAGCGGAGGTGTTCGGCGAAACGATCGCCAAGCCTCCGCTTGGTCTCACCGATATAGATCATCTGGCATCTGGAGCAGCGAATGCAGTAGATGAGGTTGGAGGAAGTGCAGGTGAACCTCTGTCGGACCTGGAAGGACTACTTGGGTCCCTGAAAGGAGTGGAGGGGGGAGGTGAAGGGACAAGTGTAGCATCTCTTGCGGTTGCAAGGGAAAGTGCCCGGGGAAGGGGTAGAGCAGGAGGGAAGGGAAGAATTGGCAAGGGAGTTGCGGTGGGAGCGGTCTTTGCGGAAGGCAGACAGGGGGGGAGATGGGAAGATGTGGCAAGTGGAGGGGTCACGTTGGAGGTGGCGAAACTGGCGGAGGACTATGTGTTGTATTTGCCGGCTGGTGGGGTGAAAGGTGAGGACCAGGGGGCTCTGCCCTGTTTGGGATTGGGGGAATGGGGAGAGAGGGCAGTTGCGGGGTATGGAGGAGACCCTGGTGCGAGCCTCATCTATAGTGGGGGAGGGGAATCCCCGTTCTCTGAAGAATGAGGCCATTTGTGATGACCTGGTGTGGAACACCTCATCCTGGGAGCAGATGCGGCATATGCGGAGGAATTGGGAATAGGGGATGGAATCCTTACAGGAAGCAGGGTGGGAGGAAGAGTAGTCCAGGTAGGTGTGGGAGTCAATTGGTTTGTAGTGGATGTCGGTCAGGAGTGTATCACCATAAATAGAGATGGTGAGGTCAAGGAATGGTAGGGAAATGTCAGAAATGGTCCAAGTGTATTTGAGTGCCGGATGGAAGTTGGTACAGACACATGACTCCAGGGAGCTCAATGTGCAGGGGTACTCAATATTCAGGAAGGATAGACAGAAAGGAAGAGGAGGTGGGGTGGCATTGATGGTTAATGAGGAGATTAATGCTATAGTAAGGAGAGATTTAGCTTGGATGCTGTAGAATCTGTAAGGGTGGAACTGCAAAATAGCCAAGGGCAGGAAACACGTGTTGGAGTTGTATACAGACAGTAGGGAGATGGGGGATAGCATCAAACAGGTAATTAGGGATGCGTGCAGCAAAGGTACAGCAGTTATCATGGGTGATAACTACTTTAATCTACATATAGATTGGGCCAACCAACTTGGTATCAATGTTGAGGAGGGAGATTTCCTGGAATGTAAACGGGATGGTTTTCTAAGCCTATATCCCTTCCCTTATTTTTGAGGAGCATCACGACCACACGCTGCCCCCCATGTCCAGCAGCAGAAGGACCCTAGACTACGGCCCTCCCCCACAGAGCCTTGGCGTTGGATGCACCAAGCATCAGTACGTCCCTCAGCACGTATTCCTGCAGTCTGCAGTGGGCCAGTCGGCAACATTCCCCGATGGACATCTCCCTCCGCTGGGACGTCAACAACGCTCGGGCAGACCAGAGAGCATCTTTCACCGAGCTGTTGACCTTCCAGCAGTGCTCGACATCAGTCTCTCAATATATCTCTGAGAACATTCCTTATGTCCTCTGTGACGGAGCTGTTTGGAATAAACCATGACAAAGACCCTTGCAAACCTCTCCAGATTCTCTTTGCAAATCCACACTCTGTGAAGAGGTGGGCAACCGAGGGCAGCGTGCGTTGGTAGCGAGGTTCCGACGGTGCAGGAAGAATCTGACTGTGAGCGCTCCCCTCAGCACCAGCCAAGTAAGTGCTTGTCAGTGAGTTCTGGCGATGAGGCATTTTGCCAGACAAGCACCAGAGGGCAGGCTTGATAGGGGAACTCAAGGAGGTTTTAATCTACAATTTGAGACGGAGACGGGAACACCGGGAGTGTAATTTTTACAGTTGAATAAAGGGTACTATGGAGCCATGAGAGAGGAGCTGACCAAAGTTGACTGGAAAGATACCTTAGCAAGAATGACAGTGGAACAACAATGGCAGGTATTTCTGGGAATTCTGGGAATAATACAGAAGGTGCAGGATCAGTTCATTCCAAAGAGGAAGAAAGATTCCAAGGAGAGTAAGGGGGGGACCGTGGCTGACGAGGGAAGTCAGGGACACTATAAAAATAAAAGAGAAGTATAACATAGCAAAGATGAGTGGGAAGCCAGAGGAATGGTATTGTTTAAAGAGCAACAGAAGATAACTAAAAAGAAAATATGTGGAGAAAAGATGAGGTATGATGGAAAGCTAGCCAAGAATATAAAGCAGGATAGTATAAGCTTCTTTACGTATGAGGAAAAAAATAGTTAAGACCAAAGTTGGGCCCTTGAAGACTGAAACAGGTGAATTTATTATGGGGAACAAGGAAATGGCAGACGAGTTGAACAGGTACTTCACTGTCTTCATTAAGGAAGTGAAGACAGTGTACTAGTACACTGATGTACTAGTGGCCAGAGGATCTAGGGTGCGGGAGGAACTGAAGGTAATTTACATTAGGCAGGAAATGGTTTTGGGTAGACTGATGGGACTGAAGGCTGATAAATCCCCAGGGACTGATAGTCTGCATCCCAGGGAACTTAAGGAAGTGGCTCTAGAAATCGTGGACAAATTTGTGATCATTTTCCAATGTTCTATTGATTCAAGATCAGTTCCTGTGGATTGGAGGGTAGCTAACGTTATTCCACTTTTTAATAGAGGCGGGAGAGAAAAAACAGGGAATTATAGACTAGTTAGCCTGACATCGGCGGTGGGGAAGATGCTGGAGGCAATTATAAAAGATGAAATAGTGGCACATTTGGATAGCAGTGGGAGGATCGGTCCAAGTAAGCATGGATTTATGATGGGGGAAATCATGCATGACTAATCTTCTGTAATTGTTTGAGGATGTAAGTAGGGAAATGTACAAGGGAGAGCCAGTGGATGTAATTTACCTGGACTTTCAGAAAGCATTTGACAAGATCCCACATAGGAGATCAATGGGCAAAATTAGAGCACATGTAATTGGGGGTAGGGTACAGATATGGATAGAAAATTGGTTGGCAGACAGGAAACAAAGAGTATGGATTAACGGGTCCCTTACAGAATGGGAGGCAGTGACTAGCGGGGTACTGCAAGGCTCGTTGCTGGGACTGCAGCTATTTACAATATACATTCATGATTTAGATGAAGGGATTAAAAGTAACATTAGCAAATTTGCAGATGACACAAAGCTGGGTGGCAGTGTGAGCTGTGAGGAGGATGCTATGAGGATGCAGGGGGACTTGGACAGGTTGCATCAGTGGGCAGATGCATGGCAGAAGCAGTTTAATGTGGATTTGGTGGCAAAAACAGGAAGGCAGATTATTATCTGAATGGTGTCCAGTTGGGAAAAGGGGAAGTAAAATGAGACCTGGGTGGCCTTGTTCATCAGTCACTGAAAGTAAGCATGCAGGTGCAGCAGGTATTGAAGAAAGTGAATGGCATGTTGGCCTTCATAACAAGAGGAGTTGAGTATAGGAGCAAAGAGGTCCTTCTGCAGTTGTACAGAGCCTTGAACCACACCTGGAGTATTATGTGAAGTTTTGGTCTCCAAATTTGAGGAAGGACATTCTTGCTATTGCAGCATAGGTTCACAAGGTTAATTCCCGGGATGGCCGGGACAGTCACATGTTGATAGAATGGAGTGGCTGGGCTTGTATACTCTGGAATTTAGAAGAATGAGAGGGGATCTAACTGAAACATAAATTATGAAAGGGTTTGAAACCGCTACAGGCAGGAAACATGCTCCCGATGTTGGGGGAGTCCAGAACCAGTAGCCACAGTTTAAGAATAAGGGGTAAGCCATTTAGAACGGAGATGAAGAAAAACATTTTCATACAGAGAGTTGTGAACCTGTGGAATTCTCTGTCTCAGAAGGCAGTGGAGGCAAATTCTCTGGATGCTTTCAAGAGAGAGTTAGATACGTAAAGCTCTTAAAGATAGCAGAGTCAAGGGATAGGGAGAGAAGGCAGGAATGGAGTACTTATTGTGGATGATCAGTCATGATCACAGTGAATGACGGTGCTGGCTCTATTTTCTATTGTCTACATCTAGTGAATTGGCCTCCACTGCCTTCTGTGGCAGAGAATTCCACAGATTCACAAATCTCTGGCTGAAAAAGTATTTCCGCATCTCAGTCCTAAATGGCCTTCCCCTTATTCTTAAACTGTGACCCCTGGTTCTGGACTCCTCCTACATTGGGAACTTTTTTCCTGCAACTAGCCTGTCCAATCCTTTATGAATTTTACATGTTTCTATAAGATATCCTCTCATCCTAAATTACAACGAATATAAGCCCAGTAGTCCAGTGAGTATAAGCCCAGTCTGTTACAGTAAGTTGCCCACTGGTCAAGGACGATGGGGGCGGGGGAGAGGGGGTTTGGATAGCTGTATGAAAAAGAGAGTGGTTTAATGGGAAATTAATGGGGAAATTAGATAGAGAGGAACACGCTGCGAGTTAGCGTATAACCGATGGGATATTCAACACGAGGGCTGTTCATTCAGTTTTAAACTGGGTTGGACCCGCTAGAGGCAGGAAACTGTTCTTCCCACACAGAGCAACACATACCCTGATCAAAGTTGAGTTTCTTGGCTGGAGAACCTTCTCCCAGGCCTTCAATGTCTACTAGATCACTGTTGACCAGAGTCATTCAGGACATTCACTGGAACAGGTAGAAAAAAAATCACCACCAACACTGCATCAATGACCGGTCACCTGCCCAAACCACTCACCCACGAGGTGCTGGACAGACTAATCAATATCGGCACTGTAATCACTTTGTACGTTATAAGTTTGTAAGGGTGTCACGGTGGCGCAGTGGTAGAATTGCTGCCTTACAGCACTTTCAGCGCCAGAGACCCGGGTTCGATCCTGACTACAGGTGCTTGTCTGCATTGGGTAAGTACATGGATTTTCTCCGAGAACTCTGGTTTCCTCCCACACTGCAAAGACGAAGAGGTTTGTAGGTTATTTGACCTGTAAATTGTAAATTGTCCCAAGTGTGTGGGATAGTGCTAGTGTGTGGGGTGATCGCTGGTCAGCATTGACGCGGTGGGCCGAAGCGCCTGGTTCCGTGCTGTATCTCTAAAGGGTTGTGCTTATGTCCGGCAATAATCTCACCAATCTGTTATCAGGCAACTGAACCATCCGACCACAACCAGAGAGCAGTGCTGAACTACTATCTAGCTCATTGGTAACCCTCGGACTCTCCTCCATCGAACTTTGCTGGCTTTACCTTGCACTGAACGTTATTCCCTTGGCACGTATCTTTACACTGTAAATGGCTCGATTGTAATCACGTATTGTCTTCCTGCTGCCTGGATAGCACACTACAAAATCTTTTCACTGTACCTCGGTACACATGACAATAAACTAAACTGTACTGCATCATACAAATTGTAACCATCCTTATTTCCTGCTATATCCATTACAGTTAAGGCTTTACAGAGCGAGAGTCCACATGAATATGTGCACACTTGACCATTTTTCTAAGAGGCAGTTCCTCCCTTATTTCCCTTTCCACCCGTGATCCAGTGACGTACGTCATGTTCATAAGTGATAGGAGCAGAATTAGGCCATTCGGCCCATTAGGTCCGCCATACAATAATGGCTGCTGTATCTCTCCCTCCTAACCCATTCTCCTGCCTACTCCCTATATCCAATGACACCAGTACTAATCAAGAATCTGACAATTTCTGCTTAAAAATACCCATTGACCAGGCCTCCACAGCATTCTGTGCCAATGAATTCCACAGATTCACCACCATCTGGAGAAAGAAAGCGTTTCACTGTACCTCGGTACACGTGACAATAAACTAAACAAAACTGATCAGTATGCAAAAAAAGTCACTGTACCTTAGTTAACTTTATAATAAAGAAACCATCGAGCCATTGTACCCGACGCCTGCTGCTTCTTAGCTGCCGCCGAGTCCGTGCAAGGCACGTTTCCAACAACCGCCGTTGCTGCGGTGGCGTGGTGTTTGCCGGGATGCCGGTGGCCCCCGCGGCAGCCACCATCATCTTCTGCACCTTTGGCGACTCTGAAGGGAGCGGCACGCTGCTGTCCTCGTAGACCTTCCGTTTCACCGTGGTCTTGATCTGGGCTCTGGGTGGGGGCAGCGGGAAAAGGTATAAGGAATAGGTGTAGAATGAGGCCATTCGGCCCATCAATACTACTCCGCCATTCAATCATGGCTGATCTATCTCTCCCTTATAACCTCATTCTCCTGACTTCTATCCATAACCCCTGACACCTGTACTAACCAAAAATCTATCTATCTCTGCTTAAAATCCACTGACGGCCTCCACAGCCTTCTGTGACAAAGAATTCCACAGATTCACCACCCTCTGACTAAATACATTTCTCCTCATCTCCTTCCTAAAAGAACATCCTTTATTTCTGAGGCTATGACCTCTAGTCCAAGACTCTCCACTCTATCCAACCTTTGACTATTGGGTCCCCCCTCATCCTTCTAAGCTCCAGCGAGTACAGGCTGAGTGCTATCAAATGCTCATCATTCATCTATGACTGGGAAAGATTTAACTGATTAAAGGTGGCGCAGCGGTAGAGTTGCTGCCTTACATCGCCTGCAGCGTCGGAGACCCTGTTTTGATCCTACAGGTGCTGTCTGTACGGAGTTGGTACATTCTCCCCGTGACCGCGTAGGTTTTCTCCGAGATCTTTGTTTTCCTCCCACATTCCAAAGATGTACAGGTTTGTAGGTTAATTGGGTGTATGTGTAATTTGTCTCTAGTGTGTGTAGGATAGTGTTGATGTGCGGGGATCGCTGGTCGGTGCGGACTCGGAGGGCCAAAGGGCCTGTCTCTGCACTGTTTCGCTAAATGAAACTAAAGTGCCTTAACACCCACACACATTCCATTGTGAATTTACTGCTCACAGCTAAGAAGCAACCAAATTCTCCAAACCTGTTTGCACAAAAGGCCTCTGAAAGCAGCAAATGCCTTGATTTCTATTGAGTTTAAAGACTTTTGTTCCTTTGTGCCCTGTCCCAGCTGATCCTTTAAACTCGCACAGTTTAAACAGATTGCACGACGGAAAATGATCAGGTAGACGTACAGAAACTGTACGTCTAGGAATCTGAGGCGTAACGTTTTCACACAGAGGGTGGTGGATGTATGGAACGAGCTGCCAGAGTAGATAGTTGAGGCAGGGACTATCGCAACATTTAAGAAACAGTTTGACAAGTACATGAATAACATGTCCCAAATACACCATGTGCGGAGGTGGTGCTGACCAACGTGTCCCAGATACACCGTGGCGACGAAGGACGAGAAACCAAAGCAAAAAAGTGGAAGCCAACTAACCGAAAGCTTACGAAGCAGAAAAGCCAACTAACCAAAAGGGTGGAACGCCTAAAAGCCAACTAACCGAAAGGGTGGAACGCCTAAAAGTGAACTCACTGAAAGGCCGCTATGCCAACTCACCGAATGGCTGCGTCGCCTACAAGCCAACTCACTGAAAGGCCACTCTGCCGAAAAGCCAAATAACGGACATGACGTTGCTGGGGACGGGACTTGTCAGCGATTGGTCCAGACCCCTGCGTCCATCACATCACTGGCCGGTGGTGACAGGAGGGTGGGGTCATTTTTCCACATAACCCATAGTTTACTGGACACTCTGAACCCGAGCACCAAGTTGTAAGCGGGCAAAGGAGCGCATCCCTCGGGTCAGCGACTCCCACGTCCACGGCCGCCTCTCCACCTCGTCTCCCCCGTGCGGCCGCACTGTGACGGGCTGTGAGGCGGCAGCGCACACACACACACACGGGGCCGGGTGGAACAGAGGTGTGAGACAGGCTGGTCCCTCCGCCCACCCAGAGTCACTGCCCGTGAATCACCCCGTGTGTGGGTCGGGGTCCAGGGGTTGGGGGGGGGGGGGGGGGTGAATCACCATGGTGTGGGGTTTGAGGTCTGATGACGGGGCATCACGGTCAGTGACTCTGGGTGGGTGGAGGGACCCGCCTGTCCCACACCTCTGCTCCACCCGGCCCTGTCACCGTGGGAGAGTGAGGGCTGTCCCGAGGGATGCGCTCCTTCGGCCGCTTACAACATGGTGCTTGGGTTCAGAGTGCCCAGTCACCTATGGCTTGTGTGGGAAAATGACCCACACCCTCCTGTCTCCACTGGCCAATGATGTGATGGACGCGGGGGCCTGGACCAATCGCTGACAGGTCCCGGCCCCCCCCCCCCCCCCACCGGCGACGTCGGTTAGTTGGCTTTTAGTCGTCACACCCTTTCGGTTAGTTGGCTTTTAGGCGTCACACCCTTTCGGTTAGTTGGCTTTTAGTCGTCCCGCCCTTTCAGTTAGTTGGCTTTTAGGCGTCACACCCTTTCGGTTAGTTGGTGTTTCGGCTTCGTACGCTTTCAGTTAGTTGGATTTTCGACTTTGTTTCCATTCGGTTATTTGGCCTCCACTTCTTTGCTTCAGCTTCTCGTCCTTCAACGCCACGTCCGGGTACCAGATACACTAGGCCCACCTGCTTTCGTTTGTCCCATATCCCCCCAAACCTGTCCTCTCCATGTACTCCTTTCTTAAACATTGGGATGGTCCCTGCCTCACCTCCCTCCACTGGCAGCTTGTTCCATACACCCACCATCTTTGTGTGAAAAAGATACCCAACAGATTCCCATTAAATCTTTCCCCCTTCACCTTAAACTTTGTCCTCTGGTCCCCAAAGATGAGGGGGGATCTTGTAGAAACATATAAAATTATAAAAGGACTGGACAAGCTAGATGCAGGAAAAATGTTCCAAATGTTGGGTGAGTCCAGAACCAGGGGGCACAGTCTTAGAATAAAGGGGAGGTCATTTAAGACTGAGGTGAGAAAAACCTGTTTACCCAGAAAGTTGTGAATTTATGGAATTCCCTGCCACAGAGGGTGGTGGAGGCCAAATCAATGGATGGATTTAAGAGAGAGCTGGATAGAGCTCTAGGGGTTAGTGGAGTCAAGGGATATGGGGAGAAGGCAGACACGGGTTATTGATAGCGGACGATTAGCCATGATCACAATGAATGGTGGTGCTGGCTCGAAGGGCCGAATGGCCTCTTCCTGCACCTATTTTCTATCTGTGTTTCTAATTCCCCTACTCTGGGCAAGACATTCTGTGCATCTACCCGATCTATTCCTCTCATGATTTTAAACACCTCTATAAGATCACCGCTCATTGCGCTTAGAGTTCCAGCCTACTCAACCTCTCTCTTTAGCTCAGACCCTCTAGTCCTTGCAACATCCTTGTAAATTTTCTCTGCACCCTTTCCAGCTTGACAACATCTTTCCAATAACACGGTGCCCAGAACTGAACACAACACTCTAAATGCGGCCTCACCAAAGTCTTATACAACTGCAACATGACCTCCCAACTTCTATACTCAATACTCTGACTGATGAAGGCCAATGTGACAAACCCTGTTTTGACCACACTATCTACCTGTGACCCCACCTTCAAGGAAACATGCACCTGTACTCCTAGATCCCTCTGCTCTACAACATCAAGGGCAGTTTGTCTAGTAAAAACTATTCCAACACCATCTCACACACAAGCACACACTAATACTAGTCTGCACACACAAGCACACTAACCCTTCCCATCACCCCCCCCCCCACACATAAAACTAGATTATAAACACAGCTAAACCACACACACACACCCACGCACCTCCCCCCCCCCCCCCCCCCCCCCCGGTGAGACCAAATGTAGACTGGGTGATCGTTTCGCTGAACACTCTCGCTCAGTCTGTCTGAACCTACCTGATCTCCCGTTTGCCAAACACTTTAATTCTCCTTCCCATTCCCACACTGACCTTTCTGTGCTAAGTCTCCTCCATTGTCAGAGTGCGGCCAAACACAAATTGGAGGAACAGCATCTCATATTTTGCTTGGGGAGCTTACAAATCAGCGGAATGAATATTGATTTGTCTAACTTCAAGTGACCCTGTCATTCCCTCTCTCTCCATCCCTCCCCCACCCAAGTGGCACTAGCTCCTCATTTTCACCCAACAAACAGCTAACAATAGATGGACACAAAATGCTGGAGTAACGCAGTGGGACAGGCAGCACCTCTGGAGAGGTGACGTTTCGGGTCGAGACCTTTCTTCAGACTGAAGAAACGTCACCCATTTCTTCTCCACAGAGATGCTGCCTCTCCCGCTGAGTTACTCCAGCATTTTGTGTCTACCTTCGGTTTAAACCAGCATCTGCAGTTCCTTCCTACACAAACAGCTATGAATGGCCTGTTTCCTTTATCATCGTTACTTTTTTACATATCTTTCATTCATTGTTCTTTATCTCTCTACATCATGTTTAGTCTACAGGTTATGGGGAGAAGGCAGGAGAATGGGGTTAGGAGGGAGGGAGAGATTGATCAGCCAGAGTTCCCCTTTCCCCTAACTAGTCTGAAGAAGGATCTCGACCGGAAACTTCACCCATTCCTTCTCTCCACAGAGATGCTGCCTGTCCTGCTGTGGTACTCCAGCTTTTTCTGTCTGTCTCCCAGGGCAGGGGTTAGACACAGTGAAGCTCCCTCTGGACCAACCTGTCACACACACCCCCAGCAGGTGTTACAAAAAAAAGTGAAGCTATTTAAAGTCATACAGCACGGGAACAGGCCATTCGGCCCAACACGTCCATGCTGACCGAGATGCCTCATCTAAGCTCGTCACATTTCCCTGCGTTTGATACCACTATACCTTTCTATCCACGTACCTGTCCAAATGTCTTTCAAATGTTGTCCCCTTCAGAGTTCAATCCAACTGATTCTACATTTCCACCGAAACATAACTGGCAGAACGGCACGGTGGCACCGCGGTAGAGTTGCTGCCTCACAGCGCCAGTGATCCTGACTACGGGTGTTGCTCTACGGAGTTGTTGCATGTTTAGTTTAGTTTAGTTTAGAGATACAGTGTGGAACCAGTCCCATCGGCCCACCAAGTCCGCGCCGACCAGCGATCCCCGTATACCACCACTATCCTACACACTGGGGACAATTTACAATTGGTACCAACGCTGAATTAACCTTTAAACCTGTACATCTTTGGAGTGCGGAAGGAAACCGGAGCACCCGGCGAAAACCCCACGCAGGTCACGGGGAGAACGTACAAACTCCGTACAGACGGCACCCGTAGTCGGGATTGAACCCGGGTATCTGGAGCTTTGAAACAGCAACTCTACAGCTATGCCACCGGGCCGCACTAATTACTGGGTTTGTACCTTTCCACATCATAATGATTACAGTACGTGGCAGGGCGATAGTTCCCACCAGTGATAGAGTGGATGTGGCAGCTGGAATAGTACATATATGGGTGACAACAATGGCTAAAATAACAATAGCATATTTTAAAATGGTCTTAAAGAGCCCTCCAGCCCAGTTTCCTTGGTCAGGGAGCCACCCCCACCAGACAAAGGGTTTAATTTCTGAGATCTTATGCAAGATGTGGATATGGTCTTGAATAATCCTTACATCAGATTCAATGTATTTGTCTTGGTTGGAGAAGAAACAGCGGGATTCATTGAGGGTTGTACATGATTGCTTTCTCCAGCTCATTTACGCCCAGGCCAGGTATCAGGGTGCGGAGGAATTTGTGCAACCTTGTATTGTGGACAACAAGTGGGTTTTCAACCTCTCTCCCGTGTCCAACCTTCCCAGGGGATGGCTGACCATAAGTCTTGATCAAGTGAGCCCGGAGGGTTCTAACTCCCCAAGCATTAGGGGCTATGTATCTCACAGTCCAGGTCTCAATCCAATCCATAGGTAGGGATTTATGCATTGTCACCACATATCTAGAATACCTTGTGCTGAACAACCGTAGAGTGTCACTCAGTTCAGTTGTGGCAAATTAAATTCCAGCGAACAGCCTGTGGGCGTGTATGTATGTGTGTATGTATGTATGTATGTGTGCCATGGATACTGCATGTACAACACAATCTCAGTGGACCAAGAGCTGAAGGTATCCCGATTACATCTTTCATGACATTCTGCTGCTTAGCAAAGGTATCAGCCGTCCACCATTAGGAAGTGTCACCATAAGTGATGTTATAAGATCTCTGGGAGTAACAAGTGGAATTAACACCAAGATGTTTTAAAATCATTATCGATGGTAGTGTTTATGTAAGTTTCTAGAGTCCCACGATAGCATTCCCATGAACTCTGAGCGTGTTTGGAAAAGGGGCTAGGGAACTGAAACGGGAATGTGTATTGTCATGGTCTACCACAGTGCTCTTCAACCTGGGCGGCACTGTCCACTAGTGGGCGATTTAAGCTTTCAGGTGGGCGGCAGAATAATTACCTGTTGTATTAAAAACATCCACAATATACAAACCCAAATCTGTGAGAGAATGTCCGTGAAAAGAAAAAGTTACTATCATTTTAGAGAGAAGTATTTGAATTAAGTATTTTACACTTTTATGCTGCATTAATGTTTAGCTATGTAAAATATTGTAATGTTTAACCGCCACCAAACCCCCCCGGGAGCCGGAGCGGAGTCGGCACTGAGCCCCCTCCACGCCGGCTACGAGCCCGGCCCAACACCTCCGGCCGCCTCCGGACAGGAACGGCCCAGCGGCGGGTCGGCAGCGCCCACGGCGCCGGAGACCCGCACCGGCTCCGGAGCTGTCGGTTGGCCCGGCGGGGCGGCGCTGCTTCTCCGCGCTGGCTGTGGGCCAACTGACTGTCAACGGTGCGACAGGACAGCGGATCCCTCCTGCAGACACCCGCCCAATAAAAGCCCTTCTCCCGTTCCCCCGTCCCTGCATCCTCCTCTCTCCTGCCATCTATCCCGTTGATCCGCTGCTCAGTGATTCCCGTCGCTGCACTGACTGAGGCCAGAGCTCTAGGTCTGTGGAGAATCGCACCTGCCCTCCCCCGCTGCTGCTCCGGTGCCGAGGGGCCAAACGCCAGCCACTGGAAAAGGCGCAGCGGATGGTCACCGGCCCACCGAGGTCGCTCTGTGACCTGTGAAGATGCTGAGGGATTCGGGTCCCACTCACTATGGGCTTTCCCCCCCGTGCCAGCTGCAAGTCCGGAGCCGCCACCGGACAGGGACGGTCACGTCCGGCCGCTCTTCTCCATGGACTAGTGGAGAAGGGAGAACTGTGCCGTTAACTCCAGTAAGTTGCAGCAAGGGGACACCTCGTTCCATCCAATGTTTTTCTCCAATGACATAATACCTGGGCATGCGCAGTGGGAATACTGAACTCACTTATACTGGTATTGAACATACATAAAACAAAATGGTGCCAAAACGTTTTTATTCAAAGCACCACGATATTGGTTCACCGGTGCACATGTAGATATGCAGGGATTTGGGTACTTGGGAAATGGCAAGTGGGTGTGTGTGCGAATGGGCTGATGACATCACTTTGCTAGCTGCTGGACCTGGCTCCAGTATGTCTGCAACTTTGCAGAAGTTTCAGGAAGCTTAACATAGAAACATAGAAATTAGGTGCAGGAGTAGGCCATTCATCCCTTCGAGCCTGCACCGCCATTCAATATGATCATGGCTGATCATCCAACTCAGTATCCCGTACCTGCCTTCTCTCCATACCCTCTGATCCCCTTAGCCACAAGGGCCACATCCAACTCACTCTTAAATATAGCCAATGAACTGGCCTCAACTACCCTCTGTGGCAGAGAGTTCCAGAGACTCACCACTCTCTGTGTGAAAAAAGTCTTTCTCATCTCGGTCTTAAAGGATTTCACCCTTATCCTTAAGCTGTGACCCCTTGTCCTGGACTTCCCCAACATCGGGAACAATCTTCCTGCATCTAGCCTGTCCAACCCCTTAAGAATTTTGTAAGTTTCTATAAGATCCCCTCTCAATCTCCTAAATTCCAGAGAGTATAAACCGAGTCTATCCAGTCTTTCTTCATAAGACAGTCCTGACATCCCAGGAATCAGTCTGGTGAACCTTCTCTGCACTCCCTCTATGGCAATAATGTCCTTCCTCAGATTTGGAGACCAAAACTGTACGCAATACTCCAGGTGTGGTCTCACCAAGACCCTGTACAACTGAAGTAGAACCTCCCTGCTCCTGTACTCAAATCCTTTTGCTATGAAAGCTAACATACCATTCGCTTTTTTCACTGCCTGCTGCACCTGCATGCCTACTTTCAATGACTGATGTACCATGACACCCAGGTCTCGCTGCATCTCCCCTTTTCCTAATCGGCCACCATTTAAATAATAGTCTGCTTTCCTGTTTTTGCCACCAAAGTGGATAACCTCACATTTATCCACATTATACTGCATCTGCCAAACATTTGCCCACTCACCCAGCCTATCCAAGTCACCTTGCAGTCTCCTAGCATCCTCCTCACAGCTAACACTGCCCCCCAGCTTAGTGTCATCCGCAAACTTGGAGATATTGCCTTCAATTCCCTCATCCAGATCATTAATATATATTGTAAATAGCTGGGGTCCCAGCACTGAGCCCTGCGGTACCCCACTAGTCACTGCCTGCCACTGTGAAAAGGACCCGTTTACTCCTACTCTTTGCTTCCTGTTTGCCAGCCAGTTCTCTATCCACATCAATACTGAACCCCTAATACCGTATGCTTTAAGTTTGTATACTAATCTCTTATGTGGGACCTTGTCGAAAGCCTTCTGGAAGTCCAGATATACCACATCCACTAGTTCTCCCTTATCCACGCTACTAGTTACATCCTCGAAAAATTCCACAAGATTCGTCAGACATGATTTACCTTTCGTAAATCCATGCTGACTTTGTCCAATGATTTCACCACTTTCCAAATGTGCTGCTATCCCATCTTTAATAACTGACTCTAGCAGTTTCCCCACTACCGATGTTAGACTAACTGGTCTGTAATTCCCCGTTTTCTCTCTCCTTAAAAAGAGGGGTTACATTTGCTACCCGCCAATCCTCAGGAACTACTCCAGAATCTAAAGAGTTTTGAAAGATTATCACTAATGCATCCACTATTTCCTGAGCTACTTCCTTAAGTACTCTGGGATGCAGCCTATCTGGCCCTGGGGATTTATCGGCCTTTAATCTATTCAATTTACCCAACACCACTTCCCGACTGACCTGGATTTCACTCAATTCCTCCTTTGACCCACAGTCCCCTGCTATTTCCGGCAGATTATTTATGTCTTCCTTAGTGAAGACGGAACCTAAGTAGTTATTCAATTGGTCCGCCATATTCTTGTTCCCCATGATCAACTCACCTGTTTCTGACTGCAAGGGACCTACATCTGTTTTAACTAACCTCTTTCTCTTCACATATCTATAAAAACTTTTGCAGTCAGTTTTTATGTTCCCTGCCAGTTTTCTTTCATAATCTATTTTTCCTTTCCTAATTAAGCCCTTTGTCCTCCTCTGCTGGTCTCTGAATTTCTCCCAGTCCTCTGGTATGCTGCTTTTTCTGGCTACTTTGTACGCATCATCCTTTGCTTTGATACTATCCCTGATTTCCCTTGTTATCCACGGATGCACTACCTTCCCCGATTTATTCTTTTGCCAAACTGGGATGAACAATTTTTGTAGTTCATCCATGCAGTCTTTAAATGTCTTCCATTGTATATCCACCGTCAACCCTTTTAGAATTAATTGCCAGTCAATCTTGGCCAATTCACGTCTCATACCCTCAAAGTTACCTTTCTTTAAGTTCAGAACCATTGTTTCTGAATTAACAATGTCACTCTCCATCCTAATGAAGAACTCAACCATATTATGGTCACTCTTGCCCAAGGGGGCACGTACAACAAGACGGCTAACTACCCCTTCCTCATTACTCAAAACCCAGTCTAAAATAGCCTGCTCTCTCGTTGGTTCCTATACATGTTGATTTAGATAACTATCCCGCATACATTCCAAAAAATCCTCTTCCTCAGCACCCCTGCCAATTTGATTAACCCAATCTATATGTAGATTGAAGTCACCCATTATAACTGTTTTGCCTTTGTCGCACGCATTTCTAATTTCCTGTTTGATACCATCCCCAACTTCTCTGCTACTATTAGGTGACCTGTACACAACACCCACCAGCGTTTTCTGCCCCTTAGTGTTTTGTAGCTCTACCCATACCGATTCCACATCCTCCAAGCTAATGTCCTTCCTTTCCATTGCGTTAATCTCCTCTCTAACCAGCAACGCTACCCCACCTCCTTTTCCTTTCTCTCTATCCCTCCTGAATATTGAATATCCCTGGATGTTCAGCTCCCAGCCTACGTCACCCTGGAGCCATGTCTCCGTGATCCCAACTATATCATAATCATTAATATCTATCTGCACGTTCAACTCGTCCACCTTATTACGAATACTCCTTGCATTGAGACACAAAGCCTTCAGGCTTGTCTTTACAACGCACTTACCCCTTATACAATTTTGCTGAAAAGTGGCCCTTTTTGATTTTTGCCCTGGTTTTGTCTGCCCGCCACTTTTACTTTTCACCTTGCTACCTATTGCTTCTACCCTCATTTTACACCCACCTGCCTCTCTGCTCTTGTACCCATCCCCCTGCCACATTAGTTTAAATCCTCCCCGACAGCACTAGCAAACACTCCCCCAAGAACATTGGTTTCCATTCCATTCCAGGTGCAAACCGTCCTGTTTGTACCGGTCCCACCTCCCCCAGAACTGGTCCCAGTGCCCTAAAAATTTGAATCCCTCCCCCTTGCACCACTTTTCAAGCTTCTGCACCTGTGACCCACTGATTGCCACAAAGTCTGGGCTTTTGCAGGATCTCCAGATCACTGATGCTTAACGTATGCTTGTGATTGATCCAGACGGGTGGCCTGCACCTGGAAGTTTCTTATTGCCCTAAAGATGTTTCTGTGTCTCCCCATTGTCACCCGTGATTGGTTGCCTTCAATGGTATGTTTCTCTATGTATTAGGTGTTTCTACTTTGTTGCTATGTATGAAGATGTTTGCAGGTACTGTTATATGATTGGGCAAAGGAGTGGTCACTCCATATATCTTTTCTCCGGTATCGGTGATTGGGTTTGTAGGGGTTGCCCTCCCCCTGTATTGTCACCAAACAGAGAAACTGTCTGAAAATCACTGAGAGAGGAGACCTTCGCTTGTTAGAAACATAGAAACATAGAAAATAGGTGCAGGAATACGCCATTCAGCCCGTTGAGCCTGCACCGCCATTCAATATGATCATGGCTGATCATCCAACTCAGTATCCTCTACCTGCCTTCTCTCCATACCCCCTGATCCCTTTAGCCACAAGGGCCACATCTAACTCCCTCTTAAATATAGCCAATGAACTGGCCTCAACTACCTTCTGTGGCTGAGAATTCCACAGATTCACCACTCTCTGTGTGAAAAATGTTTTTCTCATCTCTGTCCTAAAAGACTACCCCCTTATCCTTAAACTGTGACCTCTTGTTCTGGACTTCCCCAACATCAGGAACAATCTTCCTGCACCTAGCCTGTCCAACCCCTTAAGAATTGTATAAGTTTCTATAACATCCCCCCTCAATCTTCTAAATTCTAGCAAGTACAAGCCGAGTCTATCCAGTCTCTCTTCATATGAAAGTACTGCTATCCCAGGAATCAGTCTGGTGAACTTATCTGTACTCCCTCTATGGCAAGAATGTCTTTCCTCAGATTAGGAGACCAAAACTGTACGCAATACTCCAGGTGTGGTCTCACCAAGACCCTGTACACCTGCAGTAGAACCTCCCTGCTCTTATACTCAAATCCTTTTGCTATGAATGCCAACACACCATTTGCTTTCTTCACAGCCTGCTGCACTTGCATGCCTACTTTCAATGACCGGTGTATCATGACACCCAGGTTTCGTTGCATCTCCCCTTTTCCTAATCGGCCACCATTCAGATAATAGTCTACTTTCCTGTTTTTGCCACCAATGTGGATAACCTCACATTAATCCGCATTATACTGCATCTTCCAAGCATTTGCCCACTCACGCAACCTATCCAAGTCACCTTGCAGCCTCCTAGCATCCTCCTCACAGCTAACATTGCCTCCCAGCTTAGTGTCATCCGCAAACTTGGAGATGTTGCATTTAATTCCCTAATCCAGATAATTAATATCTATTGTAAATAGCTGGGGTCCCAGCACTGAGCCTTACCGTACCCCCACTAGTCACTGCCTGCCATTCTGAAAAGGACCAGTTTACTCCTACTCTTTGCTTCCTGTCTGCCAGCCAGTTCTCTATCCACATCAATACTGAACCCCCAATACCGTGTGCTTTAAGTTTGCATACTAATCTCGTATGTGGGACCTTGTTGAAAGCCTTCTGAAAGTCTAGATATAACACATCCACTGGTTCTCCCTTATCCACTCTACTAGTTACATCCTCGAGAAATTCTAAAAGATTTGTCAGACATGATTTACCGTTCATGAATCCATGCTGACTTTGTCCAATGATTTCACCACTTTCCAAATGAGCTGCTATCCCATCTTTAATAACTGATTAGCATTTTCCCCACTACCGATGTTAGACTAACTGGTCTGTAATTCCCCGTTTTTTTTCTCCCACTCCCCACTTTTTGAAAAGTGGGGTTACATTAGCTACCCTCCAATCCTCAGGAACTACTCCAGATTCTGAAGAGTTTTGAAAAATTATCACTAATGCATCCACTATTTCTGGGGCTACTTCCTTAAGTACTCAGTGATGCAGCCTATCTGGCCCTGGGGATTTATCGACCTTTCCATTCAATTTACCTAACACCACTTCCCGGCTAACCTGGATTTCACTCAGTTCCTCCATCTCATTTGACCCCTGGTCCCCTGGTATTTCCGTCAAATTATTTATGTCTTCCTTAGTGAAGACAGAACCAAAGTAGTTATTCAATTGGTCTGCAATGTCCTTGTTCTCCATGATCAATTCACCTGTTTCTGACTGCAAGGGACCTATATTTGTTTTAACTAATCTTTTTCTCTTCACGTATCTATAAAAGCTTTTGCAGTCAGTTTTTATGTTCCCTGCCAGTTTTCTTTCATAATCTAATTTCCCTTTCCTAATTAAGCCTTTTGTCCTCCTCTGTTGGATTCTGAATTTCTCCCAGTCCTCTGGTAGCCTGCTTTTTCTGGCTAATCTGTATGCTTCATCATTTGCTTTGATACTATTCCTGATTTCCCTTGTTATCCACGGATGCGCTACCTTCCCTGATTTATTCTTTTGCCAAACTTTGATGAACAATTGTTGTAGTTCTTCCATGCAGTCTTTAAATGCCTCCCATTGCATATCCACCGTCAACCCTTTCAGAATCAATTGCCAGTCTATCTTGGCCAATTCACGTCTCATACACTCAAAGTTACCTTTCTTTAAGTTCAGAACACTTGTTTCTGAATTAACAATGTCACTCACCATCCTAATGAAGAACTCAACCATATTATGGTCACTCTTGCCCAACGGGCCACGCACAACAAGACTGCTAACTAACCCTTCCTCATTACTCAATACCCAGTCTAGAATAGCCTGCTCTCTCGCTGGTTCCTCTACATGTTGGTTTAGAAAACTATCCCGCATACTTTTCAAGAAATCCTCTTCCTCAGCACCCCTGCCAATTTGATTCACCCAATCTATATGTAGATTGAAGTCACCCATTATAACGGTTTTACCTTTGTTGCACGCATTTCTAATTTCCTGTTTGATGCCATCCCCAACTCCACTACTACTGTTAGGTGGCCTGCACACAACTCCCACTAGCGTTTTCTGCCCCTTAGTGTTTCGCAGCTCTACCCATATCGATTCCACGTCAATTTTTAAACTCACCACCCGGAAACTCCTCCTCTTGGTCCAACGGCTCCTGGGCCTCTGTTAAACAAAGCCCAGTGCTCAATTTTTAAACTCACCGCTCAGAAACTCCTCCTCTTGCTCCAAGGGCTCCTGGGCCTCTGTTAAGCAATGCCCCACGCTCAATTTTTAAACTCACCGCCCGGAAACTCCTCCTCTTGCTCCAACAGCTCCTGGGCCTGTCGAAAATCAAAACAGATATCCAACATTTAGTTTCCCAGCATCAGGCTCAAGGATCTCATTAAATTAAAGGTCATTTCAATTAATTTAATTGTTTTATGCTGGGTATCTAACTTTTTAAAAAATTAAACATTAGTGTGCTGTACGGGAATTTTACCCTCACAAAAGTTACAAAAATGGGCGCTAAGTATTAATAGGTTAAAGAGCACCCATCTACCAGATACTGACATTGTTTTAGGTTAATGCTGCCCACCTGGGTACCCCTTTTAAATATAGTTCTTTCACACAAGATGCCTGCCAGGTAACGGAGGGGTAGGGGGAGAGGGGGTCAGAGTGGAGGGAGTGGTGTAGGGGAGAGCAGATAGCCACTTGTCCACCCTACACCAAATGACCTTTGCGTGGTGTGTTTAGTTGAGTTTTGTTCAGTTCAGTTTAGTTTAGTTTAGTTTCTCTACACTGACCGGTGTCTCTCCATCCCTCTCTCTCAGGGGGATATCTCTACACTGACCAGTGTAACTCCATCCCTCTCTCTCAGGGAGATATATGTATGCTGTCTGGTGTCTCTCACTCCCACTCTGTCAGGGATATCTGTACACTGACTCTACGAGTCCACGCCGACCAGCGATCTCCACACACTAACACAACCCTACGCACACATTTGTATAATGTAAGAGTAAAGTATAGATCCTGTAATTAACACTTCAATCTACCTGGCCTTTGTACCTCCTCAGTTGGCATCTTTTTGGTGTATAAATGTCCTGCTGTCCCGACTTTATGGTTGTGATCACGGTCTTTGAGACATTTCTCCCCTTGTGCAAGTGAAATAAACCTACCGTTGATGGTTAATGATTTGAGTCCTTAAGTCTTCTTATCGGTCGTGACTTTGACACTAATCAGCCACTCATGGCATCAGCCAGAGGAGTGAGAATGATGGCCTCAAGCTTAATGCATGGTGCAGGACTCAAGGGGCTGAATAACCACACCTACCACTACAGCAGGGTCTCAATCCACAACATCACCTACCCAGCTCTCCAGAGATGTTGCCAGAGTCATTGAGTTACTCCAACACTTTGTGTTCCACCTGCCTCTGTTCCTTACTTTGAGCACCTGCCCAGTGATCAGTCCAACAACCAAGAAAGCACACGAACGCTGCTCCTTCCTGAGAAAGCTTAGGAGGTTTGGCATGTCCCCTACAACTCTCACCAACTTCTGCAGATGCATCATAGCCTGGTTTGGGAAGAGCTTCCTCCAAGACTGCAAGAAATTGCAGCGAATTGTGGACGCAGCCCAGACCATCACACAAACCAACCTCCCTTCTATTGACTCCATTTATACCTCATGCTTCCTCGGCAAGGCCAGCAGCATAATCAACTACTGGCTACTCCTCCGCTCACTCACTCACTCACTCACTCACCCACCCATCAGATATTGTCTCCTTCCAGATAAGTTATTGGACTGGTAGCCAGAGTTCTAGAAGATAAAATCAACGACATGGGTTCAAATCTCACCCATGCAGATGGAAAACTTATATTCAAGGTGTAACTGAGTGACTCAAACACACGTTAAGATACAACACATTGTTATTTTACTTCGGAGTCACGTGAGTGACTTCGTGAAGACCCCGCCAGCACGCATGCGCGGCATATCGTCGCGCACATTTGCATCGGCAGGATGGGGGGGGGGAGTGCACTCTCTCCTCGGGCTCCTTCATAAGGCCGGCAGGTAAGTACTTACCTTCACTCCACAGGATGGACAAGGGCAAGAGGAAGGCGACGCTGTCGAGGAGCCGAGCTGCATCGACCAGCCAACGGCCCTTGTCCCCGGAGCTGCAAGCACCACCGGCAGCTTCGAGCCATGTGGGGGCAGGAATGCGGAAGTCGGGCGCTCCCGCTACTTTAGCGCCCGACTCACCCGAGTGGTTTACCGCCCCAGAGCTGGATGCATCGGATCCAGACTTCGAGTCCCCTTCCCCCAAGAAAAGAGGGGGGAAACAGGTACGTGCTTAGGGGCTTCACTCATCACAAGCGACCTCTCCCCGAGTTCCAGAAGACCCGAGGGGGCTGGGCCGGGGGACAGCTGCACGACAGGGGAGCCCTGCAAATGTGCACCACGTACCACTGCCAGGGAGATCTGCCGTAGTGCAGTCTGGCAGCTCCACTGCTGCATCGAGTAGGCCTGCTGGAGCAGATACCGCCGACAAAACACCCCGTCAGGCTGCGGTCAAGGGCGGAGGTGGCAGCAGTAGATGGTCGTCAGCTCAGCTCATGGGAGCGGCCGACCATGCGCCTCCACGCCAAACGATGGGCAAGTGTGGAGGTAAGCCTGCACGGACTCCGGGGAGCCAGATTCCGGAGGCCGGCGCCGATACAACTCACCTGCCTTCATATCAGACAGGTGGGCCGCCACAGTCTGGAAGAAGACAGACTAGCGGAGAGTCCGTGCGGGAGTCGTAGGAGCCTACTTGGGCGGTAGATCACGACAACCTGCCATTGGACCCAAGACAGCACCTTACGGAGGTGTGGTCCAATGGTGAAAGCCCCAGTGAGTTTGCAGGGCCTGGGGAAGTCGGCTTGTCCACTGCAGATAGCATGGTCGGTCACATAGAGTGGTTGGAGCTCTTGGTGGAGCAACTCCTCCAGCGGGACCTGGAACGGGAAGAGCGGGACTCGCGGGCATCTACTAGCCATGCGAGGAGCCCAATCAGCATCTCATCGTCACCAGCCAGAAGTGCTAGCAATTGCCCAGCTGCTGTGTTTGAAGACGACCCGGGACAGCCAGTGACCGCTGAGCCAGAGCATGAGGAGGATATGCTGGAAGTGGTGAGTAAGTTTGCTGCTACTACACAAACAGGGGAACCTCTGCACCACAAACTGGCGGGCACCATTGATTACCTGACTACGCACCAACTTCAGAGTCAGGTTCTCAATGATACCATGGAGAAAATAAAACCGCCTGAGAACTGCATCAACCTCAGTGTGCCCTTGGTTAATGCCCAGATCTGGGGACACTTGAGTACGGCCACCAGGATGCAAGATGTCCGCCTCCAGCGTATCTTAAAAGTTCTCTCCACGGGCATAACGGCATTTGCTAGGACCCTGGACGGGGATAATGTGTCCAGTGAACAACCAGATGTACTGGCACTCCTATGCAACGCCCAGTATGAGATAAACTGCCTGCGCAAGAGCTCCATAAAGACCACACTCAACCCCAAATTCGCGGGGTTGTGCCGACCATCAACCGCTCCACCGCCGCATCAATTGTTTGGAGACCTGTCCAAACAGGTGAAGGAACTGGACGAGGAGGCCAAAACAGCTGGCCTCATGAAACCTCCGATGGCCATACTTCACCCATACCACCGGCAACAGCCAAACACAACCTGGAAACCACGACTGCCGGACAGGACACAAAGGTCCTACCCACCTCCACTTCCGCAAACACAACAACCTTTTTTAGGGCAAGGCCAACAGCGGCCCGCATGGAAGATGCGGCTGCCACCCCGTCAACCTCCACAACGTCAAACCAAAACACCATATGTAAGGAACCGCCGCTAACCATGGAGGTAAGGGGGTCTGGTTCCTCTCACGCCGTAGCATCCCCTCCTGCACAGATAGGTGGGCGATTGCGGGCCTTTTTGGACATATGGAAAACTGTCACCACAGATGAGTTTATTTTACAAAGTGTTCAAGGTTATGTTATAGAATTTATTGGAGGTATAAATCCCCCTACCCAGCATTCGCCTCATAGGAAGTTTACACTATCCCAAAAAGAGGTGGAGGCAGGACATGCTGAAATTATACGGCTAGCAGCAAAAGGGTAATTGGCAAAACCAAGCATGAACCTATTGAGTTTGTGTCCAACATCTTCACCAGAATTAAAAAAGATTGGGGATGTCGGATTATAATAGACTTAACTGAGCTGAACACTTTTGTACAATATACCCATTTCAAAATGGATACTTTTGAAACAGCCAAGCAGATGCTTTACCCAGGGTACTTTATGGCATGCATCGATTTGAAAGATGCATACCATACGGTGCCCATTTCTGAGGCTCACAGGAAATTCCTAAAGTTTGTCTGGAACTATCAATTATGGGAATACAAGGCATTGCCCAATGGAATCACCACAGCCCCTAGGCTGTTTACAAAATTGGTAAAACCTATATTGGCTCTTCTCCGACAACAAAATTATATGGTAATGGCATATTTCGATGATATCCTTATAGTGGGTCAGACCCTCCAACTGGCAACACGGGCAGTGACTGCAACTAAGGCTCTCTTCGAGAAGCTGGGGTTTGTAATCCATCCAGACAAATCAAAACTGCACCCGGTACGGGTTATGGATTATTTGGGGTTTACCCTAGACACCAATTTAATGAAGATTACCATCCCAACTAATAAAGCTACTGCTATTATAGAAGAGTGCCACAGTCTTATTTGCGCCAGGGTACCGACCATTCGGCAAACAGCAAAGGTTATAGGGAAATTGGTAGCTACATTTCCAGCTGCACAATTCGGACCACTACACTACCGAAATTTACAAAGAACAAAGATCACAGCATTTAAAACAAATGCTGGGCACTTTGATCGGCCAATCCGGTTACCAGCAAAGGCTAGAAACGAGTTACAATGGTGGGTTGACAATATTAGAGAGTGTCACAGACCCATCATAGTAAGCAACCCTGACATTGTGCTACAAACTGACGCAAAGCGAACAAGGCTGGGGAGCAACTGATACGATTGTCCAGTTGTGGTGGCAGATGGAACTCTCGTGAGTCTACATTCCTGGAGTCACACGGGATAAACTATATAGAAATGCTGGGGGCATTTCATGGACTGCGGGCTTACTGTACTAATTCATGGGATTTACATGTCCGCCTTCAAATAGATAACACTACAGTGGTGGCTTACATCAATCATATGGGTGGTATCAGGTCGCTATCTTGTGATGAATTGGCTAACACAATTTGGCACTGGTGCATTGAAAAGAATATTTGGATTACGGCGACCTATTTGCCTGGGAAGCTTAATACAGTGGCGGACACCAGGTCACGAGTATTCAATGACAACATCGAGTGGATGTTGAACTCCCAAATTTTTGGAGACATTATAGCTCACTTTGGGACACCAGATATTGACCTATTTGCGTGCAGGCTGAACCATCAGATACCAACGTATGTGTCGTGGGAACCAGACCATGGGGCAATAGCAATGGATGCGTTTTCTATCCATTGGGGGAAATGGTTTTGCTACGCATTTCCCCCATTCTGCCTCATCAGTCGGGTATTGCAGAAAATTAAACTGGACTCTGCAATTGGCATATTGATCATTCCCGACTGGCCTACACAATCATGGTACCCGATGGTCGTAAAAATTTAAAAACAACCATGGATGGCGATTGGGAAACACCCCAAATTCTCACCCCATTACGGGGGATAGTCATCCTTGCCATGGTCACTTAAACTTGTTGGCCTGCAGGTTCTGAAAAGACCACTCATCCAGGCGGGCATCTCATCACGAGCCATAGAACCTATCGCCGCATCATGCCGAGAATCAACTCGGAAACAGCACCTCACCCAAATCAGGAAGTGGGAGGCATTCTGTGCTCGGACCAACAAGACTTCCAACTCGGCAACGATACATGATGTCCTGGAGTTTCTAGCTGGCCTCCATTTCGATGCTGGCCTTAGCTACAGTGCCATCAACAGCGCCAGGAGTGCGCTGTCCTCATACCTGGATATAGGTATCAGCTCCAACCATCTAATGTCTAAACTAATGAGGGGAGTGTTCAACACCAACCCTCCGCGACCCAGATATACTGTAACGTGGGATGTGGGGATCGTGCTGACCCTACTGAGGAGCTGGGCTCCAATGAATGAGCTACCACTGAAACAACTCACCCTCAAGGTGGTGATGCTGATGGCACTGACTACAGCCCAACGAGTCCAGACGTTACAAAAACTGCGACTGGACAGCATGGTGGCCACCCCTGGTCAAATAAATTTCTTTGTCCAAGATTTATTGAAGCAGCACAGGCCAGGAGCGCATGGGCTGCAGTTGGAGTTTCGGGCGTACCCTGTAGATGCCACTCTCTGCATAGTCACTCATCTCCACGACTGCATCAGGGTTACAGGAGTCATCAGGATGAAGGAACAAGGGCTCCTCATCAGCCACAAACCTCCGCATCATCGGGTGACTGTACAGACTATCGCCAGGTGGCTCAGGGTGGTGCTGGATGCAGCAGGAGTTGCTACTAACATTTTTAAGTCTCATTCCACCAGGGCTGCATCCACATCAGTGTCGAGGACCATGGAGGTGCCCATGGCCACATCCTCGCCACCGCGGGCTGGGCCAGTGAAGAAACCTTTCAACGGTTCTACAACAAGCCACTGGTCGCCCCTGCAACATTCACAGAAGCTGTCCTGGGAACCGCTCAGTGAATGTCTGTCCCCGAATTAGGGGTTATTTGTTGCTTATTTGATTAATAAATTGTGTTGATTTTTCAGCCAGTTTCGACTGAACTGCAATAACAGCCTTCCTCCACCGGACTTGCGGCAGTGTGATAAGCATGGACGTTGTCCAGGGCGTGAAATCACAGAGCTTTGAAATCTTCACAAAGTCACTCACATGACTCCGAAGTAAAATAGTAAGATTAAACGAGAACTTACCAAGTTTGAAGGTTGATCTGCATTTTACGAGGAGTCGCGGTGAGGGAATTCGTGCCCACCGCTCCCACCCTCTATCATAAGGGCAACCAGGTAGTTCTACGTTCTTCATCTTACTATTTTAGTTATGATGTGTTTCTGTGATTCCACACCGTTGCTTTGCTGGATGCCGCGCATGCGTGCTGGCGGGGTCTTCACGAAATCCCTCATCGCGACTCCTCGTAAAATACAGATCAACCTTCAAACTTGGTAAGTTCTCATTTAATCTTACTATTAAAGCACTTATAGCATAGGATCTACGGTACATTTCAGCTCTGAGCAGCTACACCTACAGCCTGACGTAGACAGGTTCTCAATATTATAAAGCACATACTAGGCGGGGTTACAACTAACAGGTGCTATGATTGGCTAGCATGCAATAGCCAATCTACACAAGGAATTAGGTTTCTTTTTTTAAAAAGCCAGACTTAATAGTAATGATGAGATTGAACGTTTTTTTCAGATTTAGTCTGGAGATTGGTTCTGACCGGAAACGTCACCCATCCTTTTTCACCAGACATGCTGCCTGCTTGACCCGCTGAGTTACTCTAGCAGTTTGTGTCTATCTTTGGTATAAAGCAGCACTTGCAGTTCTTTGTTTCTACTGAATGTAACTATCCATCTGCTCACTAATATCCTTGAGAGAAGGAGATTGTCCTGAAACTGTTTTGCTAGAAGGTGACTCCAGAAATGACATTTAAGGCAGACATATCTAGGGATGAACAGTAATTGCCTGTCTTTCCCCCAACAGCCACACCCCACAAACAAATAAATGTGATAAAACATATATCAGGCATAACAGAACAGAGAGATTCTGGGCGGCACTGTGGTGCAGCGGGTAGAGCTGCTGCCTCAACACACTGGACACCCAGGTTCAATCATACCTTGCCCGTTCTCTCTGTGACTGTGTGGGTTTCCTCCGGGTGCTCCAGTTTCTTCCCACACTCCAAAGATGTACAGGTTTGAAGATTAATTGGCTTCGGTAAAAATAAAATATAAATATAAAATTGTGCCCTTAGTGTGTGGTGGGTTTTAGAATATGGTGGGGAGTTGATAGGAATGTACGGAGATTAAAAAGAATGGCAAGATGGGCTGAAGGACCTGTTTGCATGCTGTATCTCTCTACTCCGAGAAGGAAATGCTGCCACATTGCGATCCGGGTTCGATCCTGACCTTGTGCTGTGTGTGTGTATGCGTGTGCGCGGGTGTGTGTATGAGTGTGTACCTGTGGTGTGCGAGTGTGAATGTGCGTGTGTATATATTTGCATGTGCGTGAGTATGTGTACGTGCATGCATGCGCGTGTGTACGTGTGTACATGAGTGTGTGCGTGTGCGTGTTTGTCAGTGTATGTGTGAGTGTGTGTGTATATATTTGCATGTGCGTGCATGTGTGTGTGTATGTGCATGCACGTGTGTGTGTGAGTGTGTGCGTGTACATGTGGAGTTTTCCCTGTGACCACGTGGGTTCTCTCTGGGTCCGGTTTCCTCCCACATCCCAAAGACGTGCGGATTTGCAGGTTAATGGGCCCTCTGTAAGTTGCCCCATAGAGCGCAGGGAGTGGGTGAGAAAGTAGGATAACGCAGAATCAGTTTGTACGGGGTAGAAACATAGAAACAAATAATAGGTGCAGGAGCAGGCCATTTGGCCCTTCAAGCCTGCACTGCCATTCCATAAGATCATGCCTGATCATCTAAAATCAGTACCACATTCCTGCTTTTCCAAATATCCCTTGATTCTTTAAGCCCTAAGAGCTAAATCTATTTTCAAAAACATCCAGTGAATTTGCCTCCACTGCCTTCTGTGACAAACAATTTCACAGATTCACAACTCTCTGGATGAAAAAGTTTTTCCTCATCTCAGTCCTAAATGGCCTACCCCATATTCTTAAACTGTGACCCCTGGTTCTGGATTCCCTTAACATGGGGAACATTTTTCCTACATCAAGCCTGTCCAATCCATTAAGAATTTTAGGTGGTCGCTCGTGACCGTTGATATCTTTAAACTAAACTAAACTAAACTAAACTAAACTGAGCTGAAGTGAAGTGAATGAAACTAAACATAGAACAAATCAGCACAGGTACAGATGCCTTGGCCGTTAATACCTGGGCTGAATATGATACCAAGTTTCCACGCTGCATCTCTAAATTCTAAAGTGTACTCACCTCCCCATTGTTACCCCTGCGCCCACGAAGGTAGAAACTCCTATTCTCCGTGGACGGGCCAGGCTTGTCCTCCAATCTCACCCCCGACTGCCTCCCATCTCCGCTGACCGCGGTGAGCGGAAGGATCTTGCCTGCTGTCCTGCTTCTCCCCCCACACTTGGCCAGAAGAGTCATGAGGTCGGAGCTGAACCTGTTGTCCATCCAACAGTAGATGAAGGGGTTCCAACAAGTGCTGCTCACGGTCACCCAGTGGAAGGCAAAGTAGAGGGTATTGTTGAATTGGACAAATTGGTCAGTGAGCAGGAAGTTGTAGATGTTGAGGGGGAACCAACAGAGGGCAAAGGCCACCACCAGCAGCACGATCATCTCGATGATCCTCTTCTTCCTGCGGCGTTGAGCGGCGGCCTCGGCTTTTGTGATGGCACCAATGGTTTTGCTCAGCAATAGGTTCTTGCTCACCGCAACGGAAGCTACGGTGATCACCACCAACGGCAGGACGTAGAACAGCGTGAAGGTTGAGACGTCGAAGTACCTTCTGAAGACTTCTGAAGGCTTCGGAAAAATGGGGAAGCAATGACTCCTTATGATCTTCTCTCTGGAAGGAAGGGACATGCGGAGAAAGCGGGTTAGAGGTTTCATGAGTTGAGGGTGTGGAGAACGGTGAAGGTGGTGAATCTGTGGAATTCTTTGCCACTGAAGACTGTGGAAGCCAATGGATATTTTTAAGACAGAGATAGGTATATTCTTGATTAGTACGGGTGTCAGGGGTTATGGGTAGAAGGCAGAAGAATGGGGATTAGAGGTATAGAAAGATCAGACATGATTGAATGGCAGAGTAGACTTGATGAATTTAAATTCCCACAACTGCATTTGCAGGATTCGAACTGACGTTATTGTGTGCAGTTCTGGTCACCTTTTTGTAGAGGGTGGCACGGTGGCGCAGCAGTAGAGTTGCTGCCTCACAGCGACAGTGACCCGGGTTCGATCCTGACTACGGGTGCTGTTTGTGCAGAGTTTGTACGATCTCCCCGTGACCGTGTGAATTTTCTCCGGGTGCTGCTGTTTCCTCCCACATTCCAAAGGCGGTAGAGGGGAGGAAGGTGTGTCTGTAGCCTGTCTCCTTTATCATCGTTACTTTTTTGCATATCTTTCATTCATTTTGTTCTATATCTCCCTACATCACCATCTTTATCTCTCGTTTCCCTTTCCACTGGCTCCCACCAAGTTCACGCCGTCCAGTGATCATCCCGTACACCGAGCAATGTCATACACACCAAGGACAAGTTACAATTACCAAAGCCAATTAACCTACATACTTGCACATCTTTGGGATTCAGGAGGGAGCCAGAGCACCTGGAGAAAGCCCATGTAGTCACAGGGAGTATGTACAAACTCTGGGGTAGACACAAAATGCTGGAGTAACTCAGCGGGTGAGGCAGCAGCTATGGAGAGAAGGGATTGACGACGCTTCAGAGTTTGAAGAAGGGTCTTGACCCAAAACATCGATAATTCCTTCTCTCCATAGATGCTGCCTCACCCGCTGAGTTACTCCAGCATTTTGTGTCTGCCCTGGATTTTACCAGCATCTGGAGTTCTTTCCTAAATGTACAAGCTCTGTACAGACAGCACCCATAGCCAGGATCGCACCCAGGCCTCAGGTGCTGCAAGGCAGCAATTCGGCAAAAGGATGGTAGGTGTATAGATTGAGCTGCTGGAGGAGATATTTGAGGTAGATAGTAGCTAGTACCTACTATCACTATGGTTTTGAAACATCTGGGCCGGTACATGTATAGGATAGGTGTAGATGGATATGGGTGAAACACAGGTAGGTGGGACTCGGCAAGTTGGGACGAAGGGCCTATTTCCATGCTGGATGACTGTAACTTGAGTTTCGCTTAGTTTACAATTTACAATTTTACCGAAACAAATTAACCTACTAACCCGGAAAAACCCACAGGTCACGGGGAGAACATACAAATTCCGTACAGACAGCACCTGTAGTCATGATCGAGCCTGAATCTCTGGCACTGTAAGGCAGCAACTCTACCGTTGTGCCACGTGCCACCCCTAGTTCTTGAAAATGAGATTAATATGGATGGTTAGCATGAACCTGTTGGGCTGAATGGCCTGTATACACACTATATGACTCCGTGACCCATGTTTTGGGCCCAGAAGCTAGAGTGCTGTAGACATCAACCCACTACTCCACAAGGCTGGGATGAGTGATAGGGGCAGTGGGATGGGGAAGGTAGGTGTTTCAGTAAGATTTACCTGTACACATAGTGAAACAACGTCTGGTAAATAGCGTGAGGCAGAGAGAAACAAGACGCCAGTGTCCAGATGATAACGATAGATAAAATACCTTTGGAGAGGGACATGCGAGGCTTTAAAGGATTTAGAATCGCCTGCAAGTAAACAACAAGAATTGGAAATGAAAATATAAAATTAAATGCAAATAACAGAAATCAGAAATCAGACTTAGTTTTAGAGATACAGTGTGGAAACAGGCCCTTTGGCCCACTGAGTCTGCACCAACCAGTAATACCCGCACATTAGCACTATCCTACACACACTAAGGACAATTTTATATTCATAGAAAGCCAATTAACACAAACCTGTACGTCTTTGGAGTGTGAGAGGAAACTGAAGATCTCGGAGAAAAACTATGCAGTCACAGGGCGAATGTACAAACTTCGTACAGACAGGAACCATAGTCAGGATGGAGCCCTGGTCTCTGGCGCTGAATGCGCTGTAAGGCAGCAACTCTACTGCTGTGCCGTCGTGCCGCCCTTTTATCACAGGTGTGAGTAAATAATAACAGAAAACGCTCGGCAGGTCAGGCAGCGTCTGTGGAGAGATGCACTGTGCTGAGATGAAGCAGGACCCTTCATCAGAAGCATTGAGAATGTGCATAGGTTTAAGGTGATGCAGAATAGGTTTAAGGTGAGGGAGGGAAAGATTTAATAGGAACCTGAAGGGTAACATTTTCTACACTAAGGGTGGTGAGATTATGGAACGAGCTGCCTGAGGAGATAGTTGAGGCAGAATCTATTGCAAGGTTTAAGAAACATTTAGACAGCAACATGGATAGGACAGGTTTAGAGGGATATGGGCCAAACGTGGGCAGGTGGGACTAGTATAGATGGGACATGTTGGTCGGTGCAAAATTAGGCCGAAGCTTCCAGGCTGGAGGCTGAAGGGTCTGCTTCCACGCTGTAGTTAATTTCGTGTGGTTTAGAGATACAGCGCTGAAACGGGCACTTCGGCCCACCGACTCCACGCCGACCAGCGATCACCCCGTACACTAACACCATCCTACGCACTCGGGACAATTTACTATTTTTTACCGAAGCCAATTAATCAACAAACTTGTACGTTTTTTTGCAGTGTGGAAGAAAACCGGAGCGCCAGTGGGAAACCCCACATGGTCACGGGCAGAACGTACAAACTCCGTACAGACAGCACCCGTAGTCAGGGTCAAATCCCGGTCTCTGGCGCTGTGAGGCAGAAACTCTACCGCTGTGCCACCGTGCTCTATGACTCTACGTAGAATCAGATTGTGATGTTGCTCCTTTATAAAACTTTGGATAGTCTGCTTATTGAGTATTGTGTGCAGTTCTGGTCGCCCCATTACAGGGAGGATGTGGAGGCTTTGGCGAGGATGCAGAAGAGGTTTACCAGAATGATACCTGGATTAAAGTGAATTAGCTGTAAAGGGACGTTGGACAGACTTGGATTGTTTTCTCTGCAACAAGTGAGGCTGAGTGGAAGCTTGAGAGAAATATATAAAACTGTGAGAGGCATAGATTGGGGAGACTTTGTTCCAAATCTTTTTTTCAAGGTGGAAAATGATCTATGAAATGGCAGGTTATGAGTGTTTGACAGCTGGCACGGACTGTGAGCCGAAGGGTCTGTTTACTACTTCTGGGTTGCCTGAAGCAGTTCAGTTCAGTTTGGTTTATTGTCTCGTGCACCAGGGTACAGTGGAAAGCCTTTGTTGCGTGCTAACCAGTCAGCAGAAAGACAACACATGATTACAAACAAGCCATTTACAATGTATAGATACATGATGAGGAAATAACGTTTAGTGCAAGGCAGAGCCAGCAAAGACTGATCAAGGATAGTCCGATGGTCACCAAAGAGGCAGATAGTAGATCAGGACTGCTCTCTGGTTGTGATAGGATGGGTTCAGTTACCTGACAATAACTGGGAAGGAACAGTCCCTGAATCTGGAGGTGTGCGTTTTCACGCTTCTATACCTTCTTCCCCGATGGGAGAGGGGAGAAGAGGAAGTGTCCAGGGTGAGACTGGTCCTTGATTATGCTGCTGGCCTTGCTGAAGCAGCATGAGGTATAAATGGAGTCAATGGAAGGGAAGATGGTTTGTGTGTGTGTGTGTACACAAAGAGGGAGACCATACCTGATACTGATCCAGTGTTATCGCCATCAGAGTGAGTGTTAAGACGTAGCAGAACAATTCTGGAGAACCAGCTGACGTGGCACATGGTCAGTCCAAAGACCCAGTTACTGCTTACAAACCGGACCTGTGGAACATAAACCCAGTCAAAGAGCGGCCACATGTAGATCAAACCAGGCGAGGCTCTACACCAGAGTCACTGGGATAGACTGCGCAGGACAAGGGACTGGAGCCACTTACACGTAAGGCCGTGGAGACATGGTCATGCATCACAGCTTGGTTTGGGAACAGCTCTATCCAAGACCGCTAGAAAGTGCAGCGAATTGTGGACGCAGCCCATACCATCACACAAACCAACCTCCCTTCTATTGACTCCATTGTTACCTCACGTTGTCTCAACAAGGGAGGTAACAATCTTAACTATCTTATTGGTGACGCTCGGATTATCCTTGATCGGACTTTCCTGGCTTTACCTTGCACTAAATGTTATTTTATTATCATGCATCTCTACACTACAAATCAGGGGCCTCCAAAGTTTTCAGCATGAGGGCCACATTATATTTTTGGCACATTTTTGCGGGCCGTAGGAAAAAATAAAGAAATGTCACACCCACTGACACACACATCCACCCACACACACACACACACACACACACACACACAAACAAACACAAACACACACTGACACACACACATGCACTGACACACACACACACACTGACACACACACACATGCACTGACACACACACACATGCACTGACACACACACACACGCACTGACACACACACACACGCACTGACACACACACACACACACTCACACACACACACACACACATTGACACACACACATACTGACACACACACACCCACACAGATGACGGAGAGAGAGACAGGGAGAGAGACGGAGAGAGATGGGAGAGGGGGGGGACAGAGGGTGGAGACAGAGGGTGGGGAGGGTGTGACATGTGGAGAGACTGCGAGAGAGAGATCGGGAGAGGGAGAGAGATGGGGGAGAGAGGGGTGTAGGGAGGGGGGAGGGGGGGAGGGGGAGAGGGGGGGGAGAGGGGGAGGGAGAGAGGGGGAGGAGAGAGGGGGGAGAGAGAGGAGGGAGAGAGAGGGGGGAGAGAGAGAGAGGGGAAGAGAGGGGGGAGAGGCGGTGGGAGAGGGGGTGGGGGGAGAGACATGCGGAATGACTGGGAGAGTGCACAAGGGAGAGAGACGGAGAGAGATGGGAGAGAGGGAGGGAGAAAGGGGAAGTGAGAGGGGGTGAGAGAGGGGGAGGAGAGAAGGGGAGGAGAGAAGGGGAGGAGAGAAGGGGAGAGAGAGGGGGAGAGGTGGGTGAGGGGGGAGATGGAGGGTAGAGGGGCGGGGAGAGATGGAGGGGGAGAGGTGGGTGAGGGGGGAGATGGAGGGTAGAGGGGAGGGGAGAGATGGGGGGCAGAGAGGGGGGAGGGGGAGACATGCGGAATGACAGTTGGAGAGAGACGGAGAGAGAGGCGCAAAGGGGGAGAGAGAGGGTGGGAGAGAAAGGGGGAGAGAGAGGGGGTAGAGGGGCGGGGAGAGATGGGGGAGGGAGAGACATCCGGAATGACAGTTGGAGAGAGACAGGGAGTGAGACAGGGAGAGAGAGAGAAAGAGCTGCAAGAGAGAGAGGGAGAAAGAGGGAGAGAGGGAGGAAGGGGAGAGGGAGGAAGGGGAGAGAGAGGGTGGGAGAGAAAGGGGGGAGAGAGAGGGGGAGAGCGAGAGCAGGGGTGAGATGGGGATGAGAAAAGCGGGAGATGGAGAGAGAGGGGCAAAAGGGGAGATGGTGGAGAGACGGGTGAGGGGAGAGAGGGGGCAGAGAGAGGGGAAGAGAGAGGGAGAAGAGGGAGGGGGAAGAGAGAGGGGAAGAGTAGATCGGGGAGGAGAGAGGGAGAGAGAGAGGAGGGAGAGAGTGGGGAGAGACATGCGGTGAGATACAGGGGGCGGAGTCAGGGGGAGAGAGACAGGGTGAGAGAGACCAGTTCAAAGGGTCCAGGTGTGTGCAGCACCCGGAGCGGGAGCTGTTCACGGTTCACTCTCACGGGGGCAGATCGCTACACACCGACCCTGGCTGCTAACTAGCTCCACCCCTCCCGGTCGCTCCACTCCCCACCCCACGCTACCACCCTGCACAACTTGCCTTTGCAACACGGGAAGAGCGGCAGGTGGAGCAGCGGTAGAGTTGCTGCCTCACAGCGCCACAGAACCGGGTTCCATCCGGCCCTACGGGTGCTGTCTGCACTGAGTTTGTACCTGCGTGGCTTTTTCTCCGGGTGCTCTGGTTTCCTCCCACACTCCACGTTTGTAGGTTAATTGAATTTGTCCCGAGTGTGTGCAAGATAGTGCTGGTGCTTCCGGGATTCGCTTCGATGGGCCAAAGGGCCTGTTTCCACGCTGCATCTTTAAAGCTGCGTGACCACACAACCCGCTACATTGCTCGCCGCTCATAGAAACATAGAAATTAGGTGCAGGAGTAGGCCATTCGGCCCTTCAAGCCTGCACCACCATTCAATATGATCATGGCTGATCATCCAACTCAGTATCCCGTACTTGCCTTCTCTCCATACCCTCTGATCCCCGTAGCCACAAGGGCCATATCTAACTCCCTCTTAAATATAGCCAATGAACTGGCCTACACTACCCTCTGTGGCAGAGAGTTCCAGAGACCCACCACTCTCTGTGTGAAAAAAGTCCTTCTCATCTCGGTCCTAAAGGATTTTCCCCCTTATCCTTAAGCTGTGACTCCTTGTCCTGGACCTCCCCAACATCGGGAACAATCTTCCTGCATCTAGCCTGTCCAACCCCTTAAGAATTTTGTAAGTTTCTATAAGATCCCCTCTCAATCTCCTAAATTCTAGAGAGTATAAACCGAGTCTATCCAGTCTTTCTTCATAAGACAGTCCTGACATCCCATGAATCAGTCTGGTGAACCTTCTCTGCACTCCCTCTATGGCAAGAACGTCTTTCCTCAGATTTGGAGACCAGAACTGTACACAATACTCTTGGTGTGGTCTCACCAAGACCCTATACAAGTGAAGTAGAACCTCCCTGCTCCTATACTCAAATCCTTTTGCTATGAAAGCTAACATACCATTCACTTTCTTCACAGCCTGCTGCACCTGCATGCCTACTTTCAATGACTGGTGTACAATGACACCCAGGTCGCGCTGCATCTCCCCTTTTCCTAATCGGCCACCATTTAGATAATAGTCTGCTTTCCTGTTTTTGCCACCAAAGTGGATAACCTCACATTTATCCACATTATACTGCATCTGCCAAACATGTGCCCACTCACCCAGCCTATCCAAGTCTCCTAGCATCCTCCTCACAGCATATCCAAGTCTCCTAGCAGTCTCCTAGCATCCTCCTCACAGCTAACATTGCCCCCCCCCCCCCCCCCCCCCCCCCAGCTTAGTGTCATCCGCAAACGTGGAGATATTGCCTTCAATTCCCTCATCCAGATCATTAATGTATATTGTAAATAACTGGGGTCCCAGCAAGGACCCTTGCAGTACCCCACTAGTCACTGCCTGCCATTGTGAAAAGGACCCGTTTACTCCTACTCTTTGCTTCCTGTTTGCCAGCCAGTTCTCTATCCACATTAATACTGAACCCCCAATGCTGTATGCTTTAAGTTTGTATACTAATCTCTTATGTGGGACCTTGTCGAAAGCCTTCTGGAAGTCCAGGTACACCACATCTACTGATTCTCCCCTATCCACGCCACTCGAAAAATTCCACAAGATTCGTCAGACATGATTTACAGTTCGTAAATCCATGTTGACTTTGTCCAATGATTTCACCACTTTCCAAATGTGCTGCTATCCCATCTTTAATAACTGACTCTAGCAGTTTCCCCACTGCCGATGTTAGACTAACTGGTCTGTAACTCCTCGTTTTCTCCTTCTTAAAAAGAGGGGTTACGTTTGCTACCCGGTCGCAACGTTTGAAGAGCTTGCTGCGGGTCAGATCAAATCTGGTGGCGGGTCAGATGTGGCCCGCAGGCCATAGTTTGGAGACCCCTCCCTGCCATAGAATATGATCTATCTTTCCCTCACAATCCCATTCTCCTATCATCTCTCCAATATCAACGCAACGCGATTCAGTAAATAAAACGTCCGGGCATGAAAAGGAACAGGGTCCTACCAGAGCGAATGGACTGTTGAGCACCGTGATCAATAGATCTCCCATGGCGAGGTTCAGAATGAAGAGGTGTGTGGTCCTCATGGATCTCCAGTTCTTCAAGACTGTGTGACATGCTAGGAGGTTGCCGAAGACCGAGAGGCAGATGATAATGGTGTAAGCCACGGTAAACAGAACCTTAATAGCGAGATTCTGTGTCTCGAAGCGTTGTTGGACCGGTTTCAAAAAGTCCCGGAGACCCTCGCCGTTTGACATGGTCAAGAGGCTGGGATCTAACAATGTTCCTTCGTCTGGTTCTCCTGCCTTTATTCCAACCGCGGCTGGAGGTGGAGCGACACTCACCTCACGATCAATGACGTGACAACCAACCACAAGGCTGGTCTCACACCCCCCTCCCCCCGTCAGTCTCCGGGTGAGATTGAAGGTCAGGTCAATTCTCGGATGGGACTGAGGGAACCGGAAACCAAGTGAAATTGGAAAGTTCGGGCAGACTCTGGGTGAAATCCAAGGGTCCCGTTATTTCATGGGTGAACTTGGGAGTTTCAGTCAATTTCCTATTGAAACTGGAAGATGCAGTCAATCTCCACGTGACATTAGAAGTGTTGTCAGTGTTTGAGTGAAGTTAGAGGTCTTGTCGGTCTCCCAGTGAAAGCAGAGGCCCGCTCAAACTCCAGGTGGACTTGTGAAGTTCTGGTCAGTTTGCGATTGAAATTGCAAGGTTCGCTCAGTAGTGGGTGTTTGATGAGTTTGTGTCTGCGCGGCTCCAGTCTCAGTGTTTGCGAGAGATACCGGCATCCTAAAGTATTCTTCACAAACTGAGAGACTGGGAGGGGAGGGGTACATAGAGTGGCGGAAGGGGGGGCGGCGTGGGGTGTCGGGATCGCTGTGGGTAGGAAGGGAATAGAGGGGCCGAGAGAGTGTGAAGTAACTCAGCGGGCCAGGCAGCATCTGTGGAGAAGTTCATCAGTGCATAAGTAATAGAAGCAGAATTAGGCCATTCGGCCCATCAAGTACAGTTGCTGCGCCAGAGACCCGGGCTCTATCCTGACAACCGGTGATATCTGTACGGGGTTTCTACGATCTTTCAGCTGAGAGGGAAATGGAAGAGAGGGAGAGATGAAGCGGAGAGAATTTCGGGGGGAGAACGAGGGAGGGAAGGCAGGGAAAGAGAGGGAGGGACAGAATGGGGACATAATGTTTTAGTTCGGACAGATGAGGGAGGGGGGGGGGGGGGGGAGACCTAATTGAAACTTAGCAAATATTGAAACGCCTGGATATAGTGGATGTGGATAGGATGTTTCCACGTGGGAGAGTCTAGAACCAGCGCTAGTTGCTGCCTCACAGCCATTGCAGCCCCGGTGACTCTGCGGGTTCTGTCTGCACTTCTCCCAGCGACCGAGTGGGTTTGCTCTGAGATTTTCCGTTTCCTCCCGCACTCCAAAGATTTGGTATGTTGGTGTGTGGTGTATGTGTAAACTCATCCCTAGTGTGTGTGTGTGTGTGTGTGTGGGGGGTAGTGATAATGTGCGGACTCGTTGGGACGAAAGGCCTGTTTCCCCGCTCAATCTCTAAACTGAACAGATATCAGAGTCTCGGAGTTGGATGTACCTTTAGAAAGGAGATGAGGAGGACTTTCTTTAGTCAGAGGATGGAGAATCTGTGGAATTCATTGCCACAGAAGGCTGTGGCCATCGATATTTTTATGGCAGAGATTGACAGATACTTGATGTGTAATGCCCCTGTCCCACTTAGGAAACCTGAACGGAAACCTCTGGAGACTTTGCGCCCCACCCAAGGTTTCCGAGCGCTAAGTCTCCAGAGGTTTCCTGTTCAGGTTTCCTAAATGGGACAGGGGCATTAGGGTGTCAGAGGTTATGGGGAGAAGGCAGGATAATGAGTTTGAGAGGGAAGTCAGATCAGCCATGATAGTATGATGGATGAGACTCGATGGGCCGAATGGTCTACTTCTGCTCCTCTGACATAACATATGAATGGGTGGAAGGGAGAAAAGAGGTGGAGAGTGGTGAGGACTGGGGAAGGATGGAGGGAAGAGAGGAGAGAGGAGATGTGTGGTGTGTAGGTAGCTGTGGGTAGGAAAGGAATGGAGGCGAAGGGAGAGTGTGAAGTGCTGGAGTAGCTCAACGGGTCAGGCACCATCTCTGGAGAAGGACATGAGTTCATGAGTAATAGAAGCAGAATTAGGCCATTCGGCCCATCAATGAATGTTATCACATGTGACATGTCTCAGTGACATTCTTTGTTTTGCATTCTGTATACAAAGTATGAAGAAGGGTCTTGAACCAAATTGTTACCTATTCCTTTTCTCCAGAGATGCTGCCTGAGCCGTTGACTTACTCCAGCATGTTGCGCCTATCCATGGAGATCTCAGTTTAGTTCACTGTCACATGTAACGAAGTACAGTGAAAAGCTTTTGTTGCATGCTCACCAGTCACCAGAAAGACCATACCTGATTACAATCCAGCCATATACACTGTATAGATACATGATGTGGGAATAACGTTTAGTGCAAGGTAAAGCTTGTAAAGTCCGATCAAAGATAGTCCGAGCGTCACCAATGAGATAGATAGTAGTTCAGGACTGCTCTGTGGTTGTGATAGGATGATCCAGTTGCCTGATCACAGCTGGGAAGAAACAGTCCCTGAATCTGTTGGTGTGTGTTTTCACACCTATACCTTCTGCCCGATGGGAGAGGGAGTGGCCAGAGTAACTCATCTTTGATTATGCAGCTCGCCTTGTCAAGGCAGCGTGAGGTATAAATGGAGTTAATGGAAGGGAAGTTGGTTTGTGAGATGGTCTGGGCTGCATTCACAATTTGCTGCGATGTCTCGTGGTCTTGGAAAGAATGCAAAGAGTGGCCATGTGTAGAGCGCTGACAAAGTTACAAAGTGTTCAATGTCATCACCAATGGTCCCTCTTCATTCTTGGAGGCTCCCCATCTCTAAAACTAGAGGGCACAGATTTAAGGTAAGTGGGAAGAGATTTAATTAGGACCCAAGGGACAATGTTTTCACACAAATTGCAATGGGTATATGGAATGAGCTGCCATAGGTAACTGCAATGGTGGGTACAAATACAGTGTTTAAAAGGCATTTGAACAGGTTCATGTATAGGAGAAGCTTAGAAGGATATGGGCCAAATGCGAGCTGATGGGACCAGCTCATTTAAACATCTTGGTGGACATAAATGTGAGGCGGAAGGGCCTATTTCCGTGCTGTTTGACACTTTGACTACCCAACCTCCACCCCCAAATCACACCTGACAAACACCATGGCCAAGAGCGCTGCACTCCCTCAGGACTGCAATGGGACCTTCAGTATAGAGAGCAAGGTGACGTGCCTCAACGACAGTTTGCTGACATTATGAGACCAATGGGCAGCAGGAAAAGGACATTTCAGCCCCTATACTTTTTTATTTTTATTTATCTTAATTTTTATTAGAAGCAAAAAGATAAAACATTCAGCATCTAAGATTATACAATTATTGTACAGTTTCACTTTTAACCTATTACCTGAAAATGAAAAAAGAAGAAAAAGAGAACAAGAAAGGGAAAAAGTGAAAAGTGAAGGCAGCTCGAAAAAGAACAAAGAAAAGACCCCTAAACCAAAGTAGCGTGGCTGAAAAATAATAGAAAAAAGAAAAAGAAAGATGGAGATATACCTGCTCCTCGTCCCCCTCCGCCACCCCCGCCCATCTCACCCAACCCAGCATCGGATTTAAATTTAAATTTGTGTGGCACCAAGCTATTCTTGTAAGAATTCGGTGAAGAGTGTCCGTCTTGAGAAATTGATCTGGTTTTGTCGCCAAGGCAAGCCTAATGTTTTCCAAATGTAGTGTCTCGGACATGTTTGTGATCCACATGTTCACTGTAGGGACTGTTGTCTGTTTTCAAAATTTAAGTATAAACCCCGTGTCTCACGGTGTGAGTCCACCCACGAGTGATCCCGAGTTTAAAACAAATCAAACTCATGGTAATCACGTAGAATTAACATAGCGGGAATGTCGGAACTCGTAACGCTAACGACAGGTACTCGGGAAACTTGTTAACTCGTGAAAATCTTTCAACATGATGAAAGATTTCCACGAGTCAAATTTACACATGAAGTAAAAATTTTTAACTTTTAAACTCGTTGTAAGAACGTAGTAGCCGTGAGTTTACCGTAGTGACTCGTAAGTCTACTGTGGGCACTCTTTAACGCACCAGACAGGCAGCATCTCTGGAGAGAAGGAATGGGTGACGAGATGACGGTTCCAAAATTCTGCTGCGTCTTTGTGTTACTCCAGCACTGTGTGTTCACTTTTTGTCAACCAGCATCTGCCCTTTCTTGTGTATGACATTATTTGTATCCGTGGCAGTTGATTGTCGCTCCCTTCAGTTTCCCAGGGGGTGGGGACGGGACTGGAGTTGGGAGGGAAAGGTGAGGGTGAGTGGGGGGAGGGGAGGGGAGTGGGGGGTTGGGGTGACTTACTGTGGGAGACAAGTGTGCGAGAGGTGTACTGACTGTGTGGGCAGACACTTTGTTAGTGATTGCCTTTGGGGTTCACTGTCCAGGACTTCATCATGCAGAGAACATTATAAACAGTGGAGCGATTAACCCTGGAAAGGGGGGAGACTTCTCTCTGAGTTGGACCAAGGAAACTGAAGCGGCTCACGTAGACTTAATATTTTTTTTAGGTTAATAACGACAGATAAATGGATGGGAAGGGTTTAGAGGGCTATGGGCCACATGCAGGCAAATAGGTCTATTCCAAGACACCAACTTGTACGGCGTGCATTTGACATGTTTTGTAAGTTTCCTTTCTAAAGATGCAATGTATTTTGGTGACTATTGCACACTGCAGACCAGAAGCGCCTTCAATACCCAGATATACCAGATCCACACAAAATCATTTTTTGTGGCAACTGTTTATAATGCTCTCTGCATTATGAAGTCCTCGACAGTGAACCCCATGGGCAATCACTACCAAAGCGTCTGCTCACACAGTCAGTACACCTCTCCTACACTTGTCTCCCGTACTAAGTCACCCCAGCACCCACTCCCCCCACTCCCCTCCCCTCCCCGCGCACCCCCCCCCCCCCCCACACCCACACCTTTCCCTCCCAACTACAGTCCCGACCCCCAGGAAAACTGAAGGGAGCCGCAATCAACTGCCACGGATACAAATAATGTCATACACAAGAAAGGGCAGATGCTGGTTGACAAAAAGTGAACACACAGTGCTGAAGTAACACAAAGAAGCAGCAGAATTTTGGAAACGTCATCCCATCACCCATTCCTTCTCTCCAGAGATGCTGCCTGTCTGGAGAGTTAGAGAGTGTGGACACGGTAGACTCACGAGTCACTACGGTAAACTCACGGGCTGCTATGTTCTTACAATGAGTTTAAAAGTTTAAATTTTTTTACTTCAAGTGTAAATTTGACTCGTGGAAATCTTTCATCATGTTGACAAGTTTCCCGAAGTACCTGCCATTAGCGTTACGAGTTATGTCATTCCCGCTACGTTAATTCTACGTGATTAACATAGCATTAACGTGATCCGACGGGTCATTTTCTATGTTCAACTTCAATTCTCCCTGCTTGCCCCACCCTCCTGAACAACTGCAGTGAAATGGCTTCCGTTTGTTCCATTTGTCGAGAGCACAAGAAGTCTCCATGCTTCTTCTTTCTGCCTTGTCATTATAAACTACTGGTTAATATTGATAGACAGGGGCAGTAATGCGTTCATTCACGAACCAGACATAGTTCCCATTCAGCGCAAATTGCCTCACCTTGCATCCCCTGTCTCTCGTGTATTGCTTGTGCAAAAGATGCTATCTGTCCATATTATCCAATTTACAAGAAGTGGCACGACGGTACAGTTGCTGCCTTACAGCGTCAGAGACTCGGGTTCGATCCTGACAACAGGTGGTGTCTGTACGGAATTTGTATGTTCTCCCCGTGAGCTGCTTGGGTTTTTCCTGGTTAGTAGGTTAATATACTTTGGTATAATTGTACATTGTAAACCCAGCTCAACTCAAGTCACGGTCATCCAGCGTGGAAATGGGCGCTTCGGCCCAACTTGCCCACACCAACCAACATGCCCCATCTAAACTGGACCCACCTGCCTGCATTTGGCCCATATCCCTCAACACCTACCCAATCCTTGTAGCTGTCCAAATGTTTCATAACCATCGTGATAGTACCAAACTCAACGACCTCCTCCAGCAGTTCAATCTATACACCTACCATCCTTTAGTAGAGTTGCTGCCTTACAGCGCCTGAAGCCTGGGTTTGATCCTGACTACGGGTGTTGTGTGTACAGAGTTTGTACTCACTCTGTGTGACTGCATGGGCTTGCTCCAGGTGCTCTGGTTCCCTCCTGCATCCCAAAGACATGCAAGTTTGGAAGTTAATTGGCTTCAGTAATTGTAAATTGTCTTTCGTGTGTAGGACAGTGCTAGACGTATGGGGTGATTGCTGGACAGTGTGGACTTGGTGGGCCGAAGGACCTGTTTCCGTGTTGTATCTATAAAGTCAAAAGTTGGGTGGAGCTGAGGGCTCGGGGGTAGTTTAGCAGGGGGGGGGGGGGGGAACAAGCTAACGATACAGAACTGGGTAGGAGGGAACTGCAGATGCTGGTTGAAAACAAAAGTTAGACACAAAAAGCTGGAGTAACTCAGCGGGTCAGGCAGCATCTCCTGATAAAAGGTATAGGTGATATTTCTGATCAAGAACCTTCTTCAGACTCAGTGCAAAGGGGAATGAGAGATAAACACATTGATATAGGGCGATCAAAACAATTGAATGATAGATATGCAAAAAAGTAATGATGATAAGGAGACAGGCTACAGACACTCCCCCCTCCCCTCCACCATCTTTGTAGTGCGTGAGGAAACCGCAGCACCCAGAGAAAACCCACGCACTCACGGGGAGATCATACAAATCTGTACAAACAGCTCCTGTCGTCAGAATCGAACACGGGTCTCTGTCGCTGTAAGGCAGCAATTCTACTGCAGTGCCAACATGCCAACCTCTACAGAAAAGTGCCCAGGACAGCACACAATACAATGAGTTTGAATCCCACAAATGCAGTTGTGGGAATTTTCATTCATCAACTCTACTCTACCATTACAATCATGGTTGATCTATCATTCTCTCTCTACCCCATTTTTCTGCATTCTCCCAATAACCCCTGACACCTGTAGTGATCAAGAATCGATCTATCTCAGCCTTAAAAATATCCATTGGCCTCCACAGCCTTCTGTGGCAAAGAATTCCACAGATTCACCACCCTCTGACTATTGTCTCTTGTATCTGTGGTCTAAATCATCACCATTCTCCAAATTAGAAAATAGGTGCAGGAGGAGGCCATTCAGCCCTTCGAGCCAGCACCGCTAACCCGCTGAAACCTCTTACCCGCTTTTTCCGAATGTCCGGTGTACCATGACACCCAGGTCTCGTTGCATCTCCCTTTTTCCTAATCGGCCACCGTTCAGGTAATAGTCTACACTCCTGTTTTTGCCGCCAAAGTGGATAACCTCACATTTATCCACATTATACTGCATCTGCCATGCATTTGCCCACTCACCCAACCTATCCAAGTCACCTTGCAGCCACCGTTGTGGTTTTTATATTGTGCTTTATATTTTATTTAATCTGTGTGAAAAATGTCCAGTTAGTCTAACATCGGTAGTGGGGGAAATGCTAGAGTCAGTTATTAAAGATGGGATAGCAGCACATTTGGAAAGTGGTGAAATCATTGGACAAAGTCAGCATGAATTTATGAAAGGTCAATCATGTCTGACAAATGTTATAGAATTTTTCGAGGATGTAACTAGTAGAGTGGATAAGGGAGAACCTGTGGATGTGTTATATCTGGACTTTCAGAAGGCTTTCGACAAGGTCCCACATAAGAGATTGGTATACAAACTTAAAGCACACGGTATTGGGGGTTCAGTATTGATGTGGATAGAGAACTGGCTGGCAGATAGGAAGCAAAGAGTAGGAGTAAACGGGTCCTTTTCAGAATGGCAGGCAGTGACTAGTGGGGTACCGCAAGACTCAGTGCTGGGTCCCCAGCTATTTACAATATATATTAATGATCTGAATGAGGGAATTGAATGCAACATCTCCAAGTTTGCGGATGACACGAAGCTGGGGGGCAGTGTTAGCTGTGAGGAGGATGCTAGGAGGCTGCAAGGTGACGTGGATAGGTTAGGTGAGTGGGCAAATGCATGGCAGATGCAGTATAATGTGGATAAATGTGAGGTTATCCACTTTGGCGGCAAAAGCAGGAGGGTAGACTATTATCTGAACGGTGGCTGATTAGGAAAAGGGGAGATGCAACGAGACCTGGGTGTCATGGTACACCAGTCATTGAAAGTAGGCATGCAGGTGCAGCAGGCAGTGAAACATAGAAACATGGAAATTAGGTGCAGGAGCAGGCCATTCAGCCCTTCGAGCCTGCACCGCCATTCAATATGATCATGGCTGATCATCCAACTCAGTATCCTGTACCTGCCTTCTCTCCATACCCCCTGATCCCTTCAGCCACAAGGGCCACATCCAACTCCCTCTTATATATGGCCAACGAACTGGCCTCAACTACCTTCTGTGGCAGAGAATTCCACAGATTCACCACTCCCTGTGTGAAAAACGATTTTCTCATCTCGGTCCTAAAAGACTTCCCCCTTATCCTTAAACTGTGACCCCTTGTCCTGGACTTCCCCAACATCGGGAACAATCTTCCTGCATCTAGCCTGTCTAACCCCTTAAGAATTTTGTAAGTCTCTATGAGATCACCCCTCAATCTTCTAAATTCCAGCGAGTACAAGCCGAGTCTATCCAGTCTTTCTTCATATGGAAGTCGTGCCATCCCAGGAATCAGTCTGGTGAACCTTCTCTGTACTCCCGCTATGGCAAGAATGTCTTTCCTAAGATTAGGAGACCAAAACTGTACGCAAAACTGTACGTGAAGAAAGCGAATGGTATGTTTGGATTCATAGCAAAAGGATTTGAGTATAGGAGCAGGGAGGTTCTACTGCTGTTGTACTGGGCCTTGCTGAGACCACACCTGGAGTATTGCATACAGTTTTGGTCTCTTAATCTGAGGAAAGACATTCTTGCCATAGAGGGAGTACACAGAAGGTTCACCAGACTGGAATTCTCTGCCACAGAAAGTAGTTGAGGCTAGTTCATTGGCTATATTGAAGAGCGACTTAGATATGGCCCTTGTGGCTAGAGGAATCAGGGGGTATGGAGAGAAGGCAGGTACAGGATACTGAGTTGGATGATCAGCCATGATTATATTGAATGGCGGTGCAGGCTCGAAGGGCCGAATTGCCTACTCCTGCACCTACTTCTATGTTTCTATGTCCGTTTCTCCCACATTCCAAAGACGTACGGGTTTGTAGGTTAATTGGCTTGGCGTGAAATGTTTAAAAAATTCCTCTTGTGTGCAACGTAGTGTTAGTGTGTGGAGGTCAGCGCGGACTCGCAGAGTCAGTGTACATATATCCCGAGAGAGAGGGAGGGACTGAGAGACACCAGGCAGTTCACACATATCCCCTCTGGGAGAGGGGGAGTGAGAGACATCAGTCAGTGTACAGATATCTGGCTGAGAGAAAGATATCGAGGGAGACCCATCAATGTACAGTTGTCAAACAAAAGCACTGGAGAAACTCAGCGGGTGCAGCAGCATCTATGGAGCGAAGGAAATAGGCAATGTTTCGGGCCAAAACCCTTCTTCAGACTGATGTATGGTTGGGGGGGGGGGGGGGGGGGGGGAGATGGGGAGAAGAAAGGAGAAAAAAAGAGGAGGAGCCAGGGGGTTGAGGGAGAGCTGAAAAGGGGAGGAGGCAGCAAGGGCTACCAGAAATTGGAGGTCAATGTTCATGCCGCCAGGGTGCAAACTGCCCAAGCAGAATATGTGGTGATGCTCCTCCAATTTCTGGTGGTGCTCACTCTGGCCATGGAGGAGGCCCAGGGCAGAAAGGTCGGATTTGGAATGGGAGGGGGAGTTGAAGTGCTGAGCCACAGGGAGATCAGGTTGGTTAATGCGGACCGAGCGGAGTTGTTCGACGAAACGATCGCAAAGCCTACGCTTGGTCCTACCGAGTGCAGCGGATGCAATAGATGAAGTTCGAGGAGGTGCAGGTGAACATCTGTCACACCTGGAACGACTGCTTGGGTCGAATGGAGTCGAGGGGGGAGGTAAAGCGACAAGTGTAGCATCTCTTGCGGTTGCAAGGGAAAGTGCCCGGGGAGGGGGTGGTGCGGGAGGGAATGGAAGAATTGACCAGGGAGTTGCGGAGGGAGCGGTCTTTGCAGAAAGCAGACCGGAGGGGGAGATGAGAAGATGTGGCGAGTAGTGGGATCACGTTGGAGCTGGCGAAAATGACGGAGGACTATTTGTTGTATGTGACGGCTAGTGGGTGAAAGGTGAGGACTAGGGGGACTCTGCCCTTGTTCCGAGTGGGGGGATG